>JAKUBC010000015.1:0-292608 GCA_030563105.1 Metschnikowia lopburiensis (nom. inval.)
AGGAGACAGCCGTACAATTCTCAGGCGGTGAAAGAACTCGCATACACAATATGCGACAATATACTTTTTATTTTCATAATTCTATGGGAGGAAAAAGAAAGAGAGTGATGATTAGAATTAATCTTACTGGATTCTAGAGTATGGCATGAATTAGATGGCTAGAGCTTGGTGCTGCGGTCAACAACATATTTGATCAAGTTGTATGCAATGGAAACATTGGTGGGGAGGAGAATTCCGCCAGGATTGGACTTCTCCGTCAGCAGACCTTCCACCAACTCCCGCACAAAGTTCACGTCGAACCACTGAGCATCTGCTAGTTCACGGTCGTGTTCGAGGTGGATCTTCTCGTTTTCGCCGTTGAAATCCACCGTGGCGATGCACCCGATCATGAGGTTGCCCGGGAATGGCCATGGCTGCGTCATCAAGATCTGGATGTCAGAACAGACCACGCCTGTTTCTTCCCAAATCTCTCTTTTCGTGGCCACCTCCACCGTTTCTGATGGCTCCATGAATCCTGCTGTACAGGAGTACATCTTGGTGTGAGCATATCTCTTGTTCAAAGAAAGGAGCACCTTAGTCTTTTCACGGTTCGTGATGGCGGTGATGATCACGGCATCGGTACGAGGGAACGACACGTTTGACACCCGGGCATTGCGGACAGGGCACACAAACAGCTTCTCCTCTCCTTCACCAACTGTAGCCTCGTTTGTGCAACGAAGCTTTCCACCTCCGTGGATAGCAATCACTTTCAGACCACAACCGGGACAGAACCGGTTACGGCCCAACCAGTCGAAAAACATCTTGCCGTGGCTGAACAACGCCGACTCCTCCATTGTAAAAGTCATGGTGTACTTTCTAGAATCGGAGAAGTCAAGCTCGGTTTCCTTGCTGCCTCTAGCCTCGACGATGTGGGTCTTGATGATGTTTTCCAATTCAGGGGAGTTCGTCAAGTCCACTCCAAAGTATGGGATGCCAAAGTACCGGCCCTGGTGGTCTAAGTAGGTCTCCATGTCGTAGGACTTCAACTTTGGGAAGTCCAAACCAACACTCTCATCTTTGAGCCCCAAAAACAAAAACGTGGGCTTGCCGTGGTCCCTCAGCTCGTGGTTATGGGTCTTGTTGTCGTTGGCCCACGTTTCCAACACTTGTTTCCACTCTGGTGAATTTAGTAAGCCCTTGGTAGTGCCTGGTCCCTCGGTTCCTTCCACTGTAGCAAGCTGATCATTTCCATTGGTCAGAATGATCAACTTCCCGTCAGGACATGGCTTGTTGAGCAAAGGATTGCCGTTCTTATAGAAAATGAACCGTGTCGACGGATGCAACACGGCATTGGCAAGGAAGTCGGCGTCCTCTCTGAGAAACGACACCCGATTGACCACTTCCTGGCCAAAATAGGGTATATCGAGATCTGTCTGTGTCTGGTTCATGAGATAGTATGAATTATGTTTTGGCGATGCTTTTTGGGCCAAGTAGCGTACGGATTGTCTGGTGCTAAGTGTTTGCCAACAGCTACGAAGTATGCCCATTCAGTGCTGATTACTCAGATCGGTCGCACCGGTTCTTGCACATTTGCTCTTATCGGCACATGCATTTGCCGGTGCGATGACAGATCTGAAATTTGGAAGCGGAGAACATTATATTCCAATCAAGAATGAATTTTTGATTGTCGCTTCCTTGTGGATTTAGACATTACACTGAGACTGCTGTTTTCGATTTATTAGTGCCTACGGCTACGATGTCACAAAGAGGCTGATGAAAAGTACAAGTACTCCTCAAAGTAAAAGCCGATTTGTAGTCGATCTGCCCTGGTTGTATAGTCTGGTTCACCATGGTTGCGTGGGTGAGCAGATAAAGTTGTCCAGGGAACAGCTACACCTCGAATGCCGGGAAAGGCTTGTCCCATTAGTATATACAGAAGCCTGTGGGGTTAGTGATTGTTTGCAAGCTAATGCTTCATCAGATAATGTTAAATAACGAGACATTTTCCTCAATAGTTTTCGGAAGTCAAGCGTTCAAAAATCAAGTTTGTTCATCAGGAGAAGCTGGAGTAACATACCTTAAGTTGACTCATTAGTCGTGATATCTTCGTAAATCTTTGCTCATGGCGTCGTTCAGTTGATGTCGTTGGAATTGTCGTTGAATTTGTCGTTGTCTGTGGTTAGTAACCGCGATGTTAATGGTTGCAAAATCAGATATCAAAGATGTCTCCTCAAGAAAGTTAGGAAGTCTAACGTCTAAAAAATCTTTTTGTATCATCATTTGAAGCGGGTTGATCACATACCATTAGTCATTCGACTGATAACTCAGTCGATAGTGGCTCCCTGTCTGATTGCGGTGGGCAAGCCCTTGATTCGAGAGGCCTTCGATTTCTTATCAATGATCACAAACACTCGGCCACTCTGGCGCATACGCCCTGTCCGGCCAATCCTGTGAATGAGATCAATAGATGTTTTGGGCACGTCCATCAAAATGATGTTCTTGATACCCAGGAAGTTCAAGCCTCTGGCCATCAAATCTGTTGTCACCAAAACCTTGATTTTGCTGCCTACCGGATCTTCGTCAAGGCGCAAAGCAGGATTCACAAACGGCTCTATTTTTTCTGCTCTCTCAGATGCAGAATCTTTGCCGGTGACTCCCACCACATCTTGCTCTCTGTGACCGTATTTGTTGATCAACGTTTCCACAAGAGGTTCCACGTGCTTCTTTTCGTTGACAAAAACGATGATTCTTTTCACAAACTCGCTTTCAGTGCCGTCATTGTGAATGGCATATAACGCTTGTGCCAAGCACCTCGTTTTGGAACCGTGGTAGGGAGCTTGTTGAGCATCGATGACCTTGACGGTGATCTGTTTTGGGATGGTGTGGATTTTCGGGGTAACAATCCGGATGATGGAATTGCCGTCCCGGAACAATCTCAGCATACTGCGCTCAAAGTCTCTTGGAATGGTAGCAGAGCACATGATGACGTCTTTCAACCTTGTGAATCTCTGGATCACCGCAGCGGTGTCATCGAACCATGACTCGTCCAAAAGAGTGTCAGCCTCGTCCACTACACAGTAGTCGACGAACGGGAAAAGCCTGAATGGTCTCGAGACATTGTTTAGTCTGCTCAATCCCTGAATCTTGGTAGGGGTGGTGACCAAAACATCGATGCGTCCCTCTCGAGCAGCATTGAAGAGCTTCTCGTGAGAATCACCAGCTCCCCATCTGACAACGTTCAAGTTCAAGCCGTTCTGGTTCTCTGGAAGCCGCAAAAAGTCTTGGAATTGAGGAGACTCCATGAGCTTTTTGGGTACATCCACCCCTAAATCAATCTTGGCTTCGGATGCGGCTTTCACAGTCCGGTAAACCTGATCGACCAACTCGTGAGTAGGCAACAAGATCACCGACCGCACAATTTGGTGCTTTTTGGCGTCCTGGTAGCCCTTTTTGCTCTTTTGGAACAACTGTTGATCGTCCTCCTTCAACTTCGAGAGAATAGAGCCCAAGTACGCCCAAGTTTTCCCCGAGCCGGTTTCTGCAGCGATGGTGAAAACCTTCAACTTGCTCTTCTCGTTTTCCTCCATCACATCGTGAAGAAGCGGATTTCCTGCTTTCTCCAACTTTTCTTTGGAGACTTTCCGGGGTTGATTGATTTTCCTGATTGCAGCCACTTGCACAGGAGATGGCTTAAGCTCGAGCTCGTCCTTGCTCTTGATGTAGGTGTTTTTCAAGTTGTAGCTCGACTTAATCTCCTTCACCATTGCAGCACGGACGGTCGGAAAGATCCGCAAAGACTCGAAAGAAGTGATCTTGTCGATGGCTCCAGCGGACTTTTCGATCTGCTTTTTCTCAGGCTGGCGCAAAGGTGTAGAGTTGTTGTAAGCATAGTTGCCGAAAGCGAAAATCTTACGTTTCTTCTCTGTGGGCTCTGCCTCAAGACGCTTTCCACTTTTGGAAGCCACGAGCTGGTTTTTCTTCCTTGAGTATGCCCTCCATTGGCCTTGGCTACGTAGTAGCTGTTTCGGAAAAATTCGTGCACATGTGTTTAGCATGACCGGAGAAAGAGAGACATACTGAAGAAATATATACGGAAAATTTTCATGGTGCGAAGGCTTGTGTACAGATGGTTAGGGCTTGGGTGCAACTGACCACAAGAAATACTCTTCTCCTACGACCGGGAAAATTGATTTACGATCGCTGAGTGAGTTGTAACAATGCAGTCAATAATTGTCGAAACATGAACCTTGGGTTCAGCGGATGGGCCAACTGGAGAGATATATACGGGCTAGACGGAAGGGTCAAGTCCTGAGCCAAGGAGATGGTCGTCATAAAATTGACAAATTCAAATTCGATCAAACTGGTCTTCATCTCTTATTTATCCATTGGTCACAGTATTCATCTTTTGTACATGTTCCTTATGTTGGTTAGTAGGTCCACCGCGGCACGTGACCCGGGGTGGAAAAATTTCCACACACTGAGCTTCAACATCTAGAAACACCCATGTTGAGATCTGCCGTCGCCAGAACAGGCTTCTGCCACCGGGCGCAGAGCGCATCGCTCGTGTCGAGTCTTCGGAGTTTCTCCCTCTCGGCGCCAGCAAACTACCCCCCAGCCCCTGCGGGCAAGAAAAAGGTCAAGGTTGGTTTCGTGAAGCTGACCCGTGAGAAGATCAAGAAAAGTGGTGTCACTCACTTGAAGTTCAGAGACGCCGTGAAGAACCTCAGGTACGAGAAGCTCGCCATGGACTTGAAGGCCGAGAACTTGGGCGAGTTGGGCTCTTCCCAGTTGCCTGCATCAGCCTCTCAAATCGTCACTTACAACGCCCAGACTAAGAACAAGCTCACGAGTTTGGACACGTTCAAAAGATACCAACACCACGAGCTTTTCGAGAAGCCAGTTTCGATGGTGACGGAAAACACGCAAAGAATCCACGACTCGTTTGTGGAGAAGTTGACCGGGTCTTCCCGCAACAACAGAATTTGCATGGTGGGTGAGAAAGGCATGGGCAAGTCAACGCTCTTAGCCCAGACACAGGCACTCTCGCTTTCCAAATACAATGGCGACGTTGTGTTGTTGCACTTGGCTCACCCGGAGAAAATTGTGGAAGGTTCCAGTGACTACATCTTCAACCAGAAGTTGGGCAAGTACCAGCAGCCTATGTTCACCAAAAGATGGATCATGAAGTTGCGGGAGGCCAACGAGGAGGTGTTCAAGAAAATGCCGCTCACGGAAGACATCAGCTTTACCTCTAAGAAGACTGCGCACAATTTGAAGAAGAATGAGCACACAGTCTACGACTTCCTTTTGCATAACCACGGCTTCGGTGTTTTTGGTCTGACGGACTCCTTCCAGTTTTTCCTCAAGCAGTTGCAAGCACACTCGGAAAAGTTCCCTGTGTTGGCTTCGATTGACAACTTCAACGCTTTGATTGCCGAGCCTTACACCAAGTACTTCCATCCCGACATGAAGCCCATCTACTTCAACGAGTTTGAGGTCGGCCATTTCGTGGAAGAGCTTGTGAGTGGAAACTTTACGTTCAAGAAGGGTGGGTTGCTCCTTGCCGAAAGCAAGGACTTTGGCGAGAGCAAGACTTTGAGAGTTGGATTGCAGTTGCAGAAGCCAGACCCATACGACAAGAAGCACCAATGTGACCTTGAGTTCGCCGACAAGATGGTGCAGAACGACGGCGTGAAGACATTCGAGGTGGCCAAGTTGACGAAGGACCAGACCAGAGACTTGATGGCTTTCTGGGCTAACGTCGGTGTGTTGCACATCAGAGACTACCCAACCAAGGAGTCGTACAATGAAGATGACAGCAGTGTCAGAGTGGGTGATTTTGGCGTTTGCGCCAACCCAGAGGAGCAGTTCGAGAACCTCGTGCAATCGTCGTTCATGGTTTCCGGAGGCAACCCTGGAAACTTGTTGAAGGTGAACAACATGGTGTTTTAATGTAAATAGTAAAGAGCGAATGAATCCCATGATATGTATTATGCTATTTTACAGTTAGGTGAACAAGGTGTCTTCCTCTCTCAAGTACTCTCCAATGTCACCTTGTCTAAAAGCCACGATGGCAGTGGGCTGCATGTTCTTCGTTTCGGCGGTCGACTTGGCAGACACTCCAAACCCGAGCGGCACATCGTGCATCGAGTATACAATCACACCAGCATGCTCGGGAATGTCTTCGGTCATTCTGCCCACATGTGCTTTCAAAACGTGGTTTCCGTACAAGAAGGGCATCTCACCGTTGGTTTTAATCCACACCTTGTACTTGGCGTGCTGGGCCAAGTAGGGCAATGCTGTGATGTGTAATCTGAACTTTCCAGTCTTTGTGAATTTGCCGAAGCAGGTGCCCAAGGCCATCAAACGGTCTCTGGACACGGAGGTAGCGAACTTGGCCACGCTCTCAGACACATAGTAAACTCTGTCCTTTTGTAGTCTGAAAACGTGGGGGTTGGCTGTGTTGTCAATTAAAAACGAGATGTTTCTGCCGATGTAGTTGGCCAACTTCTCGAACACGACCTTGGTCTCTTCCTCTGTCAAAGATCTCATGGCTGCTGATGCACTTTATTTTCCAGCTTTTTTTCTCTCTATAGGACCGGTCACGTGCGCGGGAGATGCCCATCTCCATGGGGCTGCAAACTGTCGTGGAGACTTACTACATCATGAATAAAAAGTCTGAAAGGAGTTTGAAAGTATTTTTGATATCATGCAATTGGTATCATTAATCTGTTTTGTTGTCTGTGTGGCAGGCGCAACGTTATAGAGTGCAGACTCTTCAGTAAACCGTTTCAATAAAGCGATAAGCCCTGAACCATAGCGTCAAAAAATTAACACATTCTCCACGAGTATTGTTCTTTATTATTGCCACTTCAAAATAAATTTCTCTATTATTGATTTTTCCTCAATTCCCTCTATCGTATCTATGATGCTACATTCTCAAGCAGATGGCCGCGAGAAAATATTCCACTCCAACCATGGCTCAAGAAAAACGCCAGAATGAACTTTCGGACGAGAATAACCATGCTTCCGCGGACTCTAAAAGAGTCAAGCAGACAGAAGTCGACAAAAAGCCTTTCTCAAAGAGAGACAATAAGATTACGTAGGTAAGTTTCTATTGTGCCCCATACATCAACATCTACTAACCCCAGTGAATGGAAACCCTTGCTAGACGAGAATGGAAACCCTGTGCCCAAATCAGAGAGAAAGCCCAAGAAGAAGGTCGCTTGTATGATTGGATACTGTGGAACGGGTTACAATGGAATGCAGATCCAAAACAACCCAGATGTCAAGACCATCGAGGCAGAGCTCTTCAAAGCCTTCATTGCAACCGGAGCCGTTTCTAAAGAAAACTCCACCGATCTCAAAAAGAATGGCTTCATGAGAGCTGCCCGTACCGACAAAGGAGTCCATGCCGCAGGTAATGTCATCTCATGCAAGTTGATTCTCGAGGATGACGACATCTTGGACAAGATCAATGCAAGCTTGCCCGAGCAAATCCGCATGTGGGGCATTGAGCGTGTCAACCGGTCTTTCGACTGCAGAAAAATGTGTTCGTCCAGAATCTACGAGTACTTGCTTCCCACACACAGCTTGCTTCCTCCAAGACCCAAGAGCAGCTTGTTCAACTTGATTGAAAAAAGCAGGGCTGAACATCCGGGCGTTCTCAGAGACGACAAGGACGTTGCCTGGTGGCAGTCGACAAAGGAAGCCATTTTGGCCGATGGAGTGACGCAAGAAGAGTTGGAGCAGGTGTTTGAGAAGACGTCGGAGACCAGCTTTGACCAGGACAAAGACGACAAGAAGAAGGACTACTACAACGAGGACGGCGAGGTCAGCGAGTGGGGCCAGCTTGTCAAGCGCATCAGAGGAATTGAAAACTCTTGCAGAAGAGCGTACAGAGTCAACGAGGATAAGTTGAATTTGTTCAGAGAGGCCATGAAGCAGTACGAGGGTTCCCATAACTTTCATAACTTCACCTTGGGCAAAGTCTACAAAGACCCCAGTGCTAGAAGATTCATGAAGGGCACATCTGTCTCTGAGCCATTTATCATCGAGGGTACGGAGTGGATTTCCATCAAGATCCACGGTCAATCATTCATGCTCCACCAAATCAGAAAGATGATTTGCATGGCTTCGTTGGTTGTCAGAACCGGCTGTCCCATTACTCGTATCGGTGACTGTTTTGGCCCTGCTAAAATCAATATCCCAAAGGCTCCTGCGTTGGGCCTTTTGCTCGAATGCCCCGTTTACGAAACCTACAACGAACGGTTGACTGACATGGGCTACAACAAGCTCGATTTTTCGCTGTACGAAAAAGAGATGAATGCATTCAAGATGAAGAACATCTACGACAAGATTTACGCGGAGGAGATCAAGGAGAACGTGTACCACGGGTTTTTCGAGTTCCTCGATACGTTCAAGGGCTCCGGTGCCACAAGAGAGGGAAAGCACATCTTTGACTTCTTGGGAGCAGTGTTCAACAACCAAATGGAGAACAAGGAAGAGTCTAAGATTCAGGTTGCGTCTAAGGCAGAAGATAATGTGGATTAAACCTATATAGAAAAAGAACAAGAGTGGACAAATAGACATCTCTCCCAGAGAATGAAAAGCAACAAGCCCTATCTATTAATGCAAATGATTCCAACAATAATTCCAACCCTCAATTTTGTAACATGCCATGGTGTCAACGAATACAATCAGCGCTTAAATCCACGTGGGGTTAGCGTTGGGTTTGTAGCCACGGTCTTGGTTGTCTCCTTGCTCAAAAGATTGTTGATACATGGCATCTGCGAATCTGCCGCTTTGCAAGTTGGACACTTGGCCGCTTCCATTCTCGATTCCCGCCTTGTCGGTGGCTTGGCGTAAGACCTGTTGCGAGTGCTGTGGGCTCAGCTGGTTGACTTGCATGAGGGGCGAGTGAAGCTGTATCTGAGGGTGTTGTTGTGTCAGCTGTTGCGCTTGCATGGATTGCTGCTGTGGTGCTTGTTGTAGTTGGGGTGTCTGAGCCTGCTGTTGTAGCGATGGCTGATGCTTTTGTTGCAGTTGTTGTTGGTCAGTTTGACCTTCGGCTTTGTACTGCTCTCTTTGTCTCTCCTGTTGGAACTTATACAACGTCCAGTCAAAGACGTAGTCGTAACGGTAGTTCTCTCTCTTGAACAAGTCTCTGAACAACTTTCTCAAGAATGGGTAATCAGGTTTGTCATCGAAACGCAAATTTTTGACATAGTTCATGTAGTCCAAAAATTCACCTGGCAAGCCCTTGGTCAACACGTCGTTAGGGATGGTCATTTTTCTCTCCATGATTCTGTCGTACTTTTGTCTCTTCGTGGCAGCCTTCAAGCCTTGCCAAGGCAAAGATCCACGGCAAAAGTAGATCAAGACGTAACCCAAGGACTCCAAGTCGTCTCTTCTAGATTGCTCGATACCCAAATGGGTGTTCACCGATGCGTATCTTGCGGTACCGGTCAAATTTTTGTTCTCTCTGTAAGGGATATGCAAATGGGTTCTGGGGTCCCTGTATTTCTTAGCCAAGCCGAAATCGATGACATTGACCTGAGAGCCCCGTCTTCCGATACCCATCAAAAAGTTGTCAGGTTTGATATCTCTGTGAATGAAGCATCTTGCGTGAATGTACTCGATTCTGCAAATGAGCTGGTCGGCCAACAACAACACGGTCTTATAAGTAAACTTCCGGTTGCAGTAGTTGAATAAGTCTTCTAGAGATGGACCCAAAAGGTCAATGACCATGGCGTTGTAATCGCACTCGGTACCATACCATCTGACGAACGGGATTCCGACGCCACCGCTCAAGGCTTTGTAAACTTTGGCCTCGTACTCCAACTGGGGATGTTTGGCCTTGACGTTCTCGAGCTTGATGGCGACTTCTTCGCCGGAAATGATGTTGGTTCCTAAGTAGATATCACCAAACGAACCGGAGCCGATCTTACGGCCGATGCGGTACTTCTTGCCAACTCTCAAGTCCATCATCTTTGCGTCGTACTTGGATTGATGAGCTGGGGCAGTGTTGTTCATGATACTGCTCGTGCGCTTGCCACAGAAAGCACCGACCAGTGATTGTATGAAATGAGGGGTACTGTTGAGACCCGGGGCGACGTCAGCAGTGAAGGCGGGCGATGAAAATAGGCTGATTTAGAAATCAAACCACGCACCGATGCTTAAGGTTGCCGCTGAGTTGGATATGACGGAGGATCGACTTTGTGGACAATTGCTCGCAAACACAAACACCGGAGGTTGTTGCGGGAATCAGGAGGCGATGGATCCACTTGTCAGGGGATAGGTTGATTTCACACAGTCGACGATGAAAGCGGACAACTGGTGTTAAAACGAGAAAGTGGGAGGGGATGTGTCAACCGGAGTTGGGGGAAAAGTATGAGTGTGAGAAAAAACCTGAGGGCAGAAAAGGCGAGGATGTGCACCGCGGAGTCCGGTAATCTGGTGTGCGCACGCAAACGGAGATAACCCATTTTCTCTTCAAACTTGGGTTTAATTGAATCAGAGTAAAAGTGATTCAGCATTAAAGGTCACTTGATTGATAGAATTTTTGATTTGATTTTCGATCTCGTTTCGCTGGCGGTTCTGGTGGTTCTAGTGGTTGTACTACAGATTGCATGATAGTGGCGTTACGAGAACAAGAATATTTAAATTAGAAACTCGATGGGGCCAAGCATCAAAGATTGATCAAAGATAATTCGGGGATCTACAGTGAGAAATATTTTCAGAAGTTCGAGTTTTGCCACAAATTTGTCTGCGATTAGTAATTTGCACCAACAATCGCGGAGTATCTATTACACGGCAGCAGATGATACCAGATCTAACGTCAAAATACCGTCAAATTCCAGTTTTGTGGACAAGACGCCACGTCTGATTTCTCCGCTGTCGAGATTTTCGTCGAGCTGAGCCAACGCAATTCCAGCACCTTCGCAAATCCGGGGGTTTTCGGAAAACCTATCCCGGGATTCCACCTTAATTGGACCGGAGCTCCATCGCAGCCACACGACCTCCAGATCCCACCACCGCGAACATCACTACACCTCGAAAAAGAAAATTAACAGGTGATGCAAAAACCGGCCAGAGCGGATCGTCCGGGTAAAGTAACCGTTTTCGCGAAAGCATATTCGATTACACAATTTTGCTCGTACGATCCTAGTGCGACTACAAGAACGGAGTGTAATGAAGAGCAGAAAACATGGAATGAACCACAGAAACTTCACGACGGAAATGCTCTAGGATTATAGAAGAAACGAAAGAAAGCATTGCGAGGCAGATCAACCGTCAGCCTCGACTCAAATTTTACGTGAGCAAGGGTAAAGTTAGGGAGCATGCATTGCCTAATGTGGCGCCGCTTATCGGACCTTCGCGCATCCCTGGTCATTGCAAACCTCCCCGCATTGCCTACAACAAACATTGCAAATCCTTTCGGGAATCGTATTCAGCAGCTGTGTCCCTGGGGTATTAGGGGACACGATGTAGTCTGTCGATAGAAACAATTAACTAAACCCCAACTAAACACCAATTAATAAACGAACTCGGCCAAAAATAGAAGCCGCACTAAGCCGCAGCCTGGGGCTGGGGTTGGGCGGCGGCCTCGGCCTGGGGCTTCTTGAACTTGGAAATGAATTTCCGGAAGAAGTCCTTCTTCTTGGCCTCCTTGCGAGCCTCGGCCTTCTTCTCGGCCTCGTTCACCGCAATGGCAGCCTCCTCCTTGGCTTTCGATGCGGCCAACTTGGCTTCGGCTTCCTTATCGCCAGCCTTGACAGCCTCCTTGTGGGCATCCTGAGCCTTGGTGGCGGCAGCAAGAGCCTCGGCGTTCAAGTTCTCCGAGGCGGTGTCAGGGGCGGTTTCAGCCGTTTTGGCAACAATAGGCTGGGAGGAAGCGGGTGCAGTGGCAGCGTCGGTGGTGACGGGCTCGGCATCAACGGGATCAGAAACGGCGGGCTCGGCGGCAGTTGCGGGTGCTGCCTCCGCCACGGCTGGCTCAGTTGGGGACACGGTAAATGTGTGCTTTGTGGTAGAGGCGGCAAGTGGAGTAGTGGACTCTTCCACAGCAGCCGGAGCTGTCTCCGTGACGTTTTCCTTAGATTCGGAGGAGAAGATCTTGGAGGTTCTCTTCAACTTGTCTTTGATGCCCATGGTGGTAATTGTGGATTGAGCTAGCTTTTCGTGAAAGAAAAATGTAATAAAAACAAGATCCGTGGCACGGGGATGGGATCTTGCCACACTATTTATACTGCCCTGCAAACGGTGCAGGCGTCAGCCCGTACTGAGACATGCGCGCTTGCACATAGCCCTGCCACATTAGGGCTCGGGGTGATTTTTTGCATTCTCCAGCCGTGTGTGGCCCAAATACCGTCTTTCACAAGCGATCCCGGACTGCACGCCCTCAGAGACAGACTAGGTGCTGGCAACTCCAAACGGGGCTGTATTTGTAGCCGGCGAAGGTTTGTGTGAACCGTAAATCCAAGCTACTATGGGAGCACAGTGAGAGCTTAGCTCGGTGGGTGGCTCGGTGTCAATTGAACGGCCGTGGCCCATTGTGGCTTGGAAGTCAGCCCATACTGTCCGGCCCACGCCTATTATTTCATTTTGGGACCTGCCGTAGTGAATTCACGGGCAAATCCTGAGTGCACATGATCAGCCGTGCTCGTCACTGGGCTCTTGTTGTGGTGACTTTCTGCAGGCTGCCGCGAGTCACTGCAGCGCGAGTCACTGCAGTCACTTTTGACGTTTGCAGCCAAATGGCTTCGGCAAGATCGTGCCAAAAAAATGAAAGAGAGTGGAGAAAAATCAGAAGTTACTAGCTCTCGCAATTTCGAGATCTTTGGTTTCTGTTTTTCGTGTGGTGGTTTCCCACGGTCACGTGCGCGCCGGCCATAATTTTTTCCACCTCGATCTACGAACCCATCAATGGCCGAACCTGCCGTCCCGTTGGTCTTGTCCAACCAGTACCTTCCAGAGTCGTACGACCTTCATCTCAATGTGCACCATATCAAGCCCAACTTTCAGGGCCAGCTCCTGATCCCGCTTGTGAAGAGCTCGCTTCATCTGGCTAGTGACTCATTTGAGCTCGTGCTCCACTCCCACAAACTCATCATCACCAAAGCCGAGTTGCAAACAAAGAACGACACCCACAAGTTGACTGTCTCGTATGACAGATCGCTCCAGACAGCCACATTCAAGGCTGACTGTGCCGATGAGCCTGTCCAGGTGAACATCACCTTCATGGGGTCCATCACTGCCATCAAAACGTTCAAGGACGAAACGTATGGCATCTTCAAAACCAACTACTCAGATTCCATCAAGGGCCAGTCCGACAACTACGTCATCGCCACGCACACCCAGCCCTTCGGCTGCCGTACCATCTTTCCCGTGGTTGACGAACTTTCGCATAAGGTTCCGATCGCACTTTCCATCACCACCAAGTCGCTGTTCAAATGTGTTTCCAACAGCGTCATTGAGTCGGTGCAAACGGTCGACTTGTCTGAGAACTCGATCTTCAAGTTCAAGCCTACTAAGCCAATTGCCACGTCCGTGTTCGGTTTCGTGGTGGGCGATCTAGAATGCGTTGAAAGTGCATCTGAGGGGGTCCCAGTGCGGGCATTTGTTACCAAAGGTGACTCTTCAGAAGTCAGATACGCTTTGAAGACTGCCTCGACCTTACTTCCGTTGTTCGAGAAAGTCTTGGGTGTCCCATATCCTTTGGAAAAGTTCGACCTCGTGACCTTGCCTTTCCTCAGCGACACCGTGATGGAAAACTGGGGAATGGTGACCGTTATGAGAAACAATGTGTTGTTTGACGAGTCTGCCGGTGACGATATGAAACGCCACGTCAGACTGTTGATTTCCCACCAGCTTACTCACCAATGGGTGGGCAACCTTGTTACCTTCGATGACTGGTCGTACACCTGGCTCATAGAGGCTTTCGCCACGTTTGTCGGTGACTACGTCTTGTCGAAGGCTGGAATCGAGCCCGAAGATGCGGAATTTTTGCTCAACAAGCTGACAGCTATCCAGGAATTGATGGATTTGGATGCCTTCATTGAGAGTCCTCTTCCTAGCATTCACGAGGTTATGGCCAAGATGAAAATCAACAACAACACGCGAACTTCCACTATGTTTGAGAAACACGCATATGAGAAGGGTATGGTCATTCTCAACATGGCTGCTACCATGCTTCAAAACGAGAAGAACGAGTCTGACTTCTCTACTTTCTTCCAGGGACTTGCAAAAGTTCTCGAACAACAGAAGTACCAGACGATCAAACCCACGCAGTTGTGGAGCACTTTGAATGAAGGCACGCTGTATGACTTCCGGTCGTTTATCCACTCTTGGACCAGATACCCTGGATATCCCTTGTTGAAAGTGAAGGTGCAAGAGGACAAGGTCCTCATTGAACAGAATCGCTTCTTGTACAACGACCTGGTTGAAGATTTGGAACTAGAGAATGCTCCATTCCACGTGCCATTGTCGTTGAAGGTTCTCGATGAGCAACATCAAGTCAAGTTCTTCAATTTGATGCTCATTGACAGGTCTATCAAACTTGAAATCCCGGCAGCTCAGTTTGTGAGCTTGAACGCAGACAATCAGTTTTACTTCAAAACAGTCTACTCAAGCGAAATTCAGGAGACCATACTCAAAAACATCCCGTCCAACGTGTACTCGCCATTGGACTTGATCGGAATGATCAAAGACTACGGCCAGATCTTGGGTCAGCCAATCCCACAAACGGACGCAGAATTGTTTGGAGTCAACCAGCTTAAGTTCCTCATGCAAGTATGCGATGCACTCACTCTGTCATGGACTATCAACTACGACGTTCTCAAATGTGCTTTGACTTACGTCGAGATTGTCAACTCTATTTACGTCCACTTCACCGCCTACAGCAAGTTTGAAGCTTGGCTTTCACAATTCAGCTCCAATTTGCTCGAGAAAATCGGCGGCTGGGATAACGTGGTGGAGTTGTCTCTGGATGACTATAACTCCACCGAGTATCAGGTCAGGAACATCGTGCTCCAATTGGCTCAAACAAACGCTCTTGCAAAGAGCACCTGCAGAAAACTTTACAAGAACTTCACCAGCTCAGGCGTGTCCAAAAAATTCACTCCTCGTGAATTGTTTTCTCTGATGTTCAATGTCACCATTGCGACCGCTAACATGTCCGAATACAAGCAGGTGCTAGCTCTTGTCAAAAATGCAAACAACTCCTACTTGAACCACTCGAACGGAACTGCCCAAGAGGTGCAGACTGCGGCCGTGTCGTCTTTAGCTTTCTCGCAAAAGCCGGAGCTCATTGCCAAGACGTTGCACTTTGTTAATGCCAACATCGACTCGAAAATGATCGAGTTAGCCTTGATTGGCTTCAAATACCACCACCAGACTGCAATCAAGGAAACGATTTGGGCGTGGTACAAGGTCAACTACGACAATTGGGTCAAGCGGTCGTTGAGAAAAGGTTCAGACTGGTCGAAACAGATCGGTGTCACCGCTGGAAACATCACCAGACTCGTTTTGGGAGAAGTGATGCAGTACAAACCCGAAGAAATTCACAATTTCGTGGAAACCAAGTGCAAAACTCTTCCACCCCATCAACTCAAAGAGAGGCTTGCTACCTTGGAGGAGGAAAACGAGGAAAAGCGGAGAATCGCTCTTTACTACAAGGATCTTTTTTGAGACCTGTAGCTTGTACATATAATCAAGAACCTAGTCACGATATCTTATTTGCTTTGTTGTATTATTACACGGGCTGTGGGCGCTCGCCTGCCTCTAGCTCCTCTTCCAAGTCCAAGTTCTCTTGGATGTTCCACAACTCGCCGTAAAGCGAACCCTCCTTTTCGAGAAGAGTGTGGTGTGTGCCCTCTTCTTGCACTGAGCCCTTGTTCAACACAATAATCTTGTCACTGTCAGCGATGGTCCGCAAACGGTGGGCAATCAGGACGTTTGTAGAGTGTGAATCTCTAAACAATTGACGCAAGGCTCGGAGAAGCAGCTGCTCCGTGTGAGTGTCCAATGCACTGGTGGCTTCGTCAAAAAATGTCACGGGGGCTTTCTTCAAGAGCAATCTTGCGATGGCCAATCTTTGTTTCTCACCCCCAGAGATCATGAGGCCTCTCTCTCCCACTATGGTGTTTGAGCCCTCGGGCAAATCTTCAATGAGCGCCTTCAAATTTACCTTTTCAATGGTAGCTTGGACCTCCTCGTCCAGTGCATCGAGTCTTCCGTACCGAATGTTTTCAAGGATGGTGTCGTTAAAAAGTGGTGTCTCCTGGGGCACCACACCAATTGCCTTTCTTAAAGACTCGAGCGTAACCTTGGAGATGTCCTGACCGTCGATCAAAATCCGGCCAGAGCCCACATCGTAGAATCGGAAAACAAGTTTCAAGATGGTGGACTTACCCAGTCCCGAAGGACCGACTATAGCCACCTTTTCACCGGAGGGAATAGTGAAGCTAGCGTTCCTGAGAATTGGCCGATCAGGGTGGTAGCCAAAAGTCACATTTTCGAATGTGATGGTGCCTGGACGCTGCTTGTCAAGCACCAAGGGCACGGCACCTGGAGCATCGACGATATCGACCTTCTTATTTTGAAGCTCGAACAAATTCTCCATGTCCAACAACGACTGCTTGAGCTCACGGTATACCGAGCCCAAGAAGTTGAGCGGAACCAGGAGCTGGAACACCAACTGGTTGATGAGCACTAGATCTCCCACACTCAACTCGCCAGTGGCCACGCCATGGCATCCCATGTACATCATCCCGGTCAAGGCTGAGGTGAAGATCAAGTTTTGACCGGCGTTGAGGTAGGCAAGCGACGTGGCCACGCTGACAGAGGCGTTCTGGTACTTGGTGAGTGCAGAGTCGTACTTTCCGCATTGGTATGCCTCATTGTTGAAGTACTTCACTGCCTCGTAGTTGATCAAGGAATCGAGAGCCACTGATGCCGCCTGATTATCGGCGTTGTTGGCCTGACGCCGGAATTTCGTACGCCATGCCGTGGTCTTGATGGTGAACACCGAGTACGCAGCCATGGTCAATAAGGTCATTGCGGCAAAGGACATACCGTAGTTGTAGGTCAAGATGCTGCACACGACACCAATTTCAAAGGTGATAGGGATAATGTGGAAAACCATGGCGGTCAACACATAGCTGATACCCTTTGTACCTCTTTCGATGGCTCGGGTTATGCCACCCGTTTGGCTCTGCAAGTGGAATGTGAGGTCCATGTTAAGCAAATGTCTGAAAGTGTTGTTGGCCACACGCTTGATGGCTGATTGAGCCACCGAGGCAAACACTGCGTTTCTGAGCTCTCCAAAGAGCACGGCGCCAAAACGAGCACCGCCGTAGGCCAAGATCATGGTGCCAATGACAGTGCCCACTGTTCCTGCCTGGGTGGCCCAATCGATGTTCATTTCGTCAATGATGTTTTTGAAAAAGAAAGGCACTTGCACGTTCAAGATTTTCGATCCGACCAACAAGAGCAACGCCAACACAACCCGGAACTTGTAGCTGGGCTTATTCTTGGGCCACAAGGTGACGAGAAGCGACTTGAGCATCTTTGTCTCCGACATGGAGATTTTTCGCCCGAACAACGACCGGTCACCTTTGTCGGACTCCTTTCCTGGAGGTTTGTCCTTGGCCGGGTCTTGGGTTTTGTCCTTAGACGGCTGGGCTGCCTGGCGCTCGACGGAGTTTTTCAAGTCGGACTTCACCAGCACATTGGGGCCCTGGACTTCTTGGTTATGGCCATCTTGCGGTTTCGTGGGGCCGCTGAAAGCTCTGTTGAAGATCAACTGATTTTTGCCGGTGCTGAAAAAGCTAGAATGGGGTATGGTTTGCCATAGTGGACGAGGTTGGCCGAGCTGCACCAAACCGAGACGAGTCGGACTCAGGACGGCATTGAGTCTGAGACGAGAAAAGCGTAGCGCCGAGCTTCTCATTGTGGATGTGGTTGAATCGGAGAGGTCCGGGAGAATGCGCCGTTATGCCGATATGAGAACGAAGACTGTGGTTCGGTATCGCGACCACAGTGATAACCTGTACAATGAAGTCATGCTGCTAAAGACTCATTAGACCACACAGTTAGACTACATCTTGGCAAATATATTTCAAATTCGTATCAATTCCGTGATAAGCCGTTCATTATGGCTGTCTATACATCTAGTTTTGGGAGTTGGCCTTGGACGACATCTCGGCCTGCTTGACCAAGTTCACTGGTGCGTCCATCTTTGGCAACATCACCTCGACCATTCTGATTCTGGTGTTCTCGTTGAAGTCAGGGTCCTCCAACAATGCGTTGAGCTCACCCACAGTAGACACGCGCTGCGTGAATGGGTTCTTGGCGTTGAAGAGTGGAAGCAACGCCAAGTTGTTCCAAGGCTGAACATCGTTGTAGCCAGCGGTCTCACCGTGAATCAATCTCTCGATGGTGTAACCGTCGTTGTTCAACACGAACAAGTAAGGGGTGGTCTCCCACTTGGCCATGGTGGAAATCTCTTGCACAGTCAATTGCAAGGAACCGTCACCCACAAACAAGATGACTCTCTTCTTGGGGTCGACCTCCTGGGCAGCCATCACAGCACCCAAAGTGGCACCCACGGTGAAACCGATGGAGCCCCACAACACTTGGGAGATACCCATACAGTGGTCGGGGAACTTTGATTGGATGATACCGAAGGCCGAGGTACCGGTCTCGGTGATGATGATGTCACCCTCTCTGAACCACGAGCTGACTCTGCCCCACAACCACTCCTGGGCAATGGCGCTGTCGGAAGATGGGTTGCCCAACGTGTGTGGCTTAGGCACGGCCACTTCTTGGTAGTGGGACACGTGGTTGCCAATCACCTGCAACAACTTTTGCAAGGCCTCCTTCATTTGCACACCGGGGAAGGTAGCCTGTCTGATCTTGGTGTAGTCGGAGTGGAACTCGATGATGTTCTTGGTCTTGTACGAGTAAGAGAAGGAGCCGGTGTTGAAGTCGGACAACAAGGCACCCACAGACAAGATCAAGTCGGCCAGCTCCACACACTCCTTGACGGCGGGCTCAGAAAGCGAGCCGACGTAGACACCTCCGAAACGAGGGTGGGACTCATCGACGGTGGATTTACCCATAGGCGTGACGTAGACGGGGAAGTTGGTGGTGTTCACGAGCTGTTGCACCTCGGGCTTGCACGAGTGTCTGGAGGCACAGGCGTCGACCAAGATAACGGGGTTCTTAGCCTTCTCCACCAACTCAATGATGGTGTCGACAACTTCCTGTTGAGCATCGGGGTCGTTAGGCTTCAAGGACAAGTCAATTGGCTTCTCCAACAAAGAGGCAGGCACGTTGAGGTCGACCAAGTTGGCGGGCAAGCCCAAGTACACCGGTCTCTGGTTGACGTAGGCCTCTCTGATGCATCTGTCGATCTCGGCGGGGGCGGTGTTGATGTCGGAGATGAAGGCAGTGGTCTGGGAGATGTTGTTGGACATTCTGTGGAAGACAGTGAAGTCACCGTTACCCAAGGTGTGGTGCAACAACAACTGCTTGGCCTGGGACGAGATGGAAGGAACACCAACGACGTGCAACAAGCCGACGTGCTCGGCGTAGGCACCGCCAATTCCGTTCAAGGCGGACAATTCACCGACACCAAAGGTGGTGACGACACAGGCCAAGCCCTTGATACGGGAGTAACCGTCGGCGGCGTAGGCGGCGTTCAACTCGTTGGCGTTACCGGCCCAACGCATGCCCTCGACCTCGTACACCTTGTCGAGAAGGGCCAAGTTGAAGTCACCGGGGACTCCGAAGATGGTTTGGACGCGGAGTTGGTCCAAACGCTCGAAAAGATATCTACCCAAAGAAACTTCAGGCATGGTGATTGAATTGTTTGGATGATTTGGTTGGTTTTGGTTTTGATTGTTTGTTTGTTTTGTTTGTAGTTCTAAAATTTCCGTGTGGTTGTACGCATCCTTATATACCACTACGGAGTTTCCAAGGTGACCTGATGTATTGCTCTAAGCGCATGGCGCGCAGCAATTAAGGCCACTTTGCTGTAGCTAACGTTCCACTCACTGCGCAGCCGGTATGCGACACTGAGTCCGGCCGGAGCCCGGCGGCAGGCTCGAATCGGGTCGCGGCGCATGACACCATTTTTCCGGGCCCATGCGCTTACAAGGGCTGGGGCAGCCAATCAACGGAAACTTGCCACCGGGCTATCCACGGAAAAGATTTGAGGCAGCGCCACCAGAAACTTAGGAACTCCGGAGAAATTCGGACAGAGTCAAGTGGAATGGGATTCTGGATACGACCGGCCGGCGGGGATCAGCGGGGTTCGGACATTGCGGGTATCTTAATTGGAATTGCAAATTTTAGACTCCGCACCAGGATGGTATGATTACGAAAGGGGCACGGTGTTCAATTTGCGGCGCACAAACGTGATGGTCTCGGTCTTAGCCTAGTATTATTTTTTCAGATCGAGTTGTTAACGTTGAAAAATTATAGTTTCATTACATAATGGTTTCTTTACTCTTTGTCCTCTACCGTCTGTCTAATAATATCCATCTATCACTCGCTGCATATCAGAGTTGTTGCTCTCTTTGCAACTGTCTCTGCTGTCTATTACTAACTGCTGTCTATTCTATGTATGCAGTGGATGGTTCCGATAAAGGCAATTCGATTTGGTAAATCGTTTGATAGTCGCTTACAACTCTGGCCTGATCGGCTGCCAACGTCATCAACATTCTGCAGTGCATTCTTCCAATCTCACTCGACGACAAAAAACAGAAAACAACAATATGAATATTTTATGATGAAACAACAATTTCCATCTTGAATAATTCGAAATGAATTGGTTCCAATTTTACTAATTTAATTAAACTATAATTCATGGTACCTCGCGCGCCGGGTAACCCCAAGCCATCACATGAAATCCATGTGAACCCGCCCTCGTGACCACAACAACACCCTCTTCTTCAATCACGTTGGGCTAATCACGTTATTGATAAACAAACAACCCGTCACCTGCCAGCCCCGCCACAACTAATTGTGTCACCTCTGGACCCATACCTCGAAATATCTATCAACTCTCGAGTGTTTCCACCCTTGTTTTGAAAACCAGCTTTTTTTTCCCGTCGTAAAGTCACCATCCACTTTGCAGACCACGTGAACATGGTTACCAACAAGAGAGATAGCGCATCCGGCTACGGAGAGCCCGCCAAAAAAGTCAAGCTCGACGACGGAAAAAAGGACGATATTGCCATCGATTCCGAATTGTTGGGCGACCAATCGTCCTACACGGGCAACCCCAACCAGGACCAATCCACCAAGGACGAGGACGACGCTGATGCCGCAGTTGCAGCCGCAGCATCTTTGGTCTCCGATGCCGAAACCGCCAACGCCGCTGCCGCCGCCTTGAGCCACCAGCAGTCCCACCCACACCACCACCATCACCACCACCAACAGCAGCAGCAACAACAACAGCAATTGCATCAGAGATTGGCCTACGAAAACCACTACGGCCAGCAGTTACACTCCGGCTCCCCCGTTGGACCGGGCCAACACCACAGATCTGACAATTCCATCTTGCAACCAACCACGTTGCCTCCCTCTGGTGGAGCCAAGCCGCAACACGGCACCGACGAATGGCACCGCGTGAGAAGAGAAAACCATAAGGAGGTGGAGAGAAGAAGAAGAGAGTCGATCAACCAGGGTATCAAGGAGTTGGCGGCCTTGATCCCCACGCCGGACACGAACAAGGCCCAGATCTTGCTGCGTGCCGTGGAGTTTATCAGACGTTTGAAGGAGAACGAGAACAACAACATCGAGAAATGGACGTTGGAGAAGTTGTTGACGGAGCAGGCGGTGAGCGAGCTCAACGCCTCCAACGAAAAGTTGAAGACGGAGTTGGAGAGGGCTTACCGTGAAATTGAGCTGTTGAGACGTAAGCTTGAAGAGAAGTCGTGATAGAGGAGATTTCACAATTCTCTAGTTTCAAGTCAAACAGTCTAGCCCCGCTAAGAGTTTGTTTTTGTATTATTAGCAACTGTGTATTTTATCATGTATAATATAATGCTCATGTTTAAACCCGTATAAAAAATGCAAGATGAAATGAAACGTAGTTCGCATGCATGATCTAATTGCGAACCTTCGCTCACTTCCTTTGTTTGTTTCGGTTCCTTGACGTTATGTCATTGAAAGGGAACGCATGATGCCGGGTTTATCGAAACAGCTGGCCGTTCTTCCCCGATCTAAAAAATTAGTTGTGCCTTCCTCAAGGCAGCAGCCGATATGGGTTATCCTTCAGAAATTGGATACCTCCCTTATTACTGGCTAATGAATTCTAAGACTCTTGCTTAGGTTCCGAAGAGTCCTCTTTCTTCTCATCAAGTGGTGCCTGTGGCTCGTCCTTCTTTTCCTGTTGGTCTTGCTTGGCTTCTTCTTGAGGGTTATTGATGGAATCATTATTAGTGGGCAGTTCTGACAGGCCCGCTCCCGATTCTTCGGTCATTTCCTTCACGATATCCTTGGACTCCTCCTTTGGCTGGTCGTTGGATTGTTCCTTTGGCTGATCTTTGGACTCTCCCTGAGGCTGATCTTGAGATTCTTCCTTGGGCTGATCTTTTGATTCTTCTTTGGACTCTTCCTTGGACTCTTCCTTGGACTCTTCCTTGGATTCTGACTTTTGTTCTTCCTTGGGTTCTTCCTTTTGTTCTTGCTTTTGTTCTTGCTTTTGTTCTTCCTTGGGTTCTTCCTTGGGTTCTTCCTTGGGTTCTTCCTTGGGTTCTTCCTTGGGCTGCTCCTTTGGTTCTTCCTTGGAGTCTTGCTTAGGCTCCTCCTTCGAATCTGATTTTGGTTCTTCCTTGGGTTTCTCTTCAGCAGGTTTGCTGACATCCTGTGGGGGTTTCTCCTCCTCAGCAGGCGGATTGAGGTATGCATCAGCGTAAAGCAGATTCAACTTCATGTATTTTGCAGCCTGGGTGTCGAAGGTGATGTAGTCTCGGTTGAGACCGTACAAGAAAGGCTCGTACATCAAAGGATCGAAGTCTGGAGCGTTTTTGACAATTTGCTCCGAGGACTTGCCGAACAACAACCTCATGATCTCATTTTCATGAACAAAGGTAAGATCACGGCTCAAGACATAGCTGATAAGCAAATCCTCGTCTTGCAAAAGCTCGAACAAGTCTTCTTCCTTGAGGTCGAGAACGTATCTGATTTCAGCTTCTGTCATGGGCTCTCCACCCTCAGGAATGGTACCGTGGCCCTCGTCAGCCCCGAAAAACTCTCTCCATTCTTCCCGGCGACGCACGAAGAATCTCAAAGTGTTTTCGTGCACCCAGAGTCTCAACTGGGGCATGAAGAGCCGGCCCTGGTAGAACTTCTGGAGGAGACCCTTACTCTTGTACTCAGCAGTGAGAATTTCAGAGTATCTTCTGGGGATGTATGCGATTTCTCCCTCGACGAAGGTCTTGACCAAAGGAGAGATCTCGGAAAGCGCCGAAAAGTGACCGTTTCTGCAGTTGTAAAGGTTCAACTGGTTGTTGATCTCACTGTTTGGGTGGCCCTCCCTTTCAAAACTGGCAGGCAACAAGTTGTTGTATCTTGCGGGGAATTTGTCATTGGTGACAGACAAACCAGTGATGTCGATATACAAACCCGAGTCGACATCGATGAATCTGGCATCGATGTTGTTGTTTCCGTTTGAGTGGCCTCTGGTGGCGATGTACGTTCCGCAGTCCAAGAAGAACCGGCCAAAACCATCGGCACTATCCTCAACAATCAAGGATTGGTTGAAGTTCATGCTCAATTTGTGCAAGTCCATGACCGGCATTTGCACATCGACGTCGTTGTCCCAAGGGAAGGCGATACCGTTCCAGTACCAGGAAAGAAGAGAGCCGTGGGCCATCCACGTAACAATACCTTGTTTTCTCGTGAAGGATAGCCACGTTCTGACCAATCTATGCAAAGTGTTAGCCTGTTCGGGACTGCCGATCTTGAAACCGTTAAAGAAACGCCAGTCATAATGGTCGCCGAAAAGCTCGGAGAACACCTTGGCTTCGTTGAAGTACTTTGGTGGAGCGTGACGCATCTTGATGGCATAGAGAAGAGAGTCTCTGTAATTCTTTTCGACAGTGGTCAAAGAGGCTTTTCTGTCCTCAAGGTCCTTTACCACCTGCAAAGGGTTGAACACGAAGTCGCTGTGCGAGAGCTTGACTTCATAATTGCTCATGACCTTTTCTGTGGAGGGGGCGAATTTCTTTTTGAGTCGGTTCAACTCATCAATAGTGTTAATACGGGAGTCTCTGGTGCGCTGGAGGTACAGATCGACCAAGCCGTTGTCCAAGAGCTTCTTTTTATCACGGGAGACTCCCACGGTGTAAGAACCTTCCTTGGTTAAAAACACCAACGACAGGGGATTTGGAGCCAGGGAATAAAGGAAAGCTTTTCCTGCGAGTTTGGCATTACGTTCGGTCATTCTGCCAAAGTACCTGTCGATGACAAAGCCCAAGCTCAGGGTGTCCTTCTTGTCCACTGGAGTGCAGAACTTGACGGGGTCCTCTGCACCTTTTTCGTGGTCCTTTTTCGTGTTGTTGTACTTCTCCGCCTGAAGTGGGCGGTGGTCCCAGCGCTCGCAAGCTCTGCTCTTTGGCGGAGGATTGGGGGCAAAGAAAAACTCGTCCAAGGCGGACATGTCGACCCAGTCAGCCCAGTGGAAGATGATTTCGTCATTCAACTGGGCCTTGCTCCGGCGCAGCAACTCGTGATAGTAAACTGCGAGGGTGAACCGCGGGTCGAACGGCACCACCTTGGGTCTTTCAGCATGGGGCTGTTTGAAGTAAGGAGGAATCTGCAACTCCGTTTGGTCGTGGTGGAGTTTGGTGCCCACTCGCCAAAACCTGTCTTCCTGGTCTGCTTGCACTTTCCGGTCCAAGAGCTTGGCCACGCGCTTGTTGAACGACGAGCCAGCATCGGTGATCTTGCTACTCTTGTGGAGCAGCCAGGTGGAAAGCGAGAGGATGTCCATGTCGTTGAGACTCAGAGGGTTGACGCTGCCTGTCAGCAGCAGGAGCGTTAGGAGCACCACCATGACAAATACCACGAGGATGGCCAAATGGCTCCATCGCCGCCTCACCAAAAACATGGTTGTATGCTGTGATCTGAGGGATGGGAAAAGAGTAGTTGGAATATATCGGGTGGGCCGCCTGTAGCTTACTTCAAGCAATGCTCCCCGCAAGCACCTCGTACATGAGGTGGAGTGCACATGCGCCCGGCTCGATGCGCCTTAGTTGGATCAAACAATGCAAAAAAACTTGTCTCGAGAGGTCTGACTGACGCGTTTGGTGACAAATTGTCTTGATTTGTTTTATTTTTGTCTTGTTTATTCATTCTTCTTGTTCTACTTGCATTTGCTTTTCTTGTATTCCTTTTTTTGGGCCGCTCATTTTCTCTGTATGCTCGTGTGCTGGTATCTGAGACCACCGCTGCATGTCGGAGCTGGGCTTGGGCCATATGTGTGATCCAGATGAGACGTTTGATTCAGCCAAGCCACCACGCAAAGCCCGGCCAAAGCCCGGCAGTTTTACATCGGTTTGAATCTGACACGTGGGATCGACCTTTTGCTTAGGATCGGTTTGATTTGCACTGGGCTACACTTTCAAACTTTACGCTCACACGAGGAAGGTTAGTAGCTCTGGCCAGAAGCTTCCATCTCGCGCGTCGCGGCAAATCGGATTTAGCTGTTCTGGCGGTGAGGGACCGGTCCGTGCCTTCCTCCCGGCCCCAATTTCTTGCCGATTTTTCCCAGTTTTGCTTGTCTGACGTTATGGCACTAATTTTTTCATGCTTGGCTTGTCACACGACTACGTACAATGAGTGGCTGCAGGATGCGCGCGCGGTGCCTTAAAAGCCTCTGTTTTCTGGGCATGCAAGGTTGTGCGGTGCGGTAAAATAGTGACAAGTATCGTGACCATAAAGTCCAAGCCGAAGGCCGACCGAGGAGTGTTGCCGAGGGAAACGGAATGGAGAATGTAGAAATTAAAGAAAGAAAAGTTAAAAAAAATCCAAAAAAATCCAACGCGTTTGGTGTGCCGCGTCGCTAGGTGGTAAATAAGGTGCTGGTTGGGCTCGCCTTGGCCACTCTTGGCTGAGCAAATTCGGCTGCGAATCACCACTGCATCGTGCGTAACCAAAAACATGTCACAGGGGCCGGACCACAATACCGACGTTGCCAGAATCACCGACTGGGATTGGCCCTCGTAAATTTAACCAACTTCACTATTTAAAGTGTTTGGTATAAACAGGACTGATGCACGGTGCGAATGCTCGAGCCGGGCAGCTCGGGAATGCTGGGAGCCCCAGTCCGAATCGGGAAAAGCCAAGACCGAGCTAAACTTTGATGAGTGAGAGCTAGAAATAGATTTAACAATGACTTGGTGTGTTGTGAAACTGGGGGAAACAAAAGGGGTGGAGGAGAAAAGTCGTTGTGAGATTGGAGAATCGGGGAATGATGGGTTGCTTGTGGTACCTGAAAGCACATCCACCAAAAAATTCTCACGCACAGTCCCTGGAAAGGATTTCCGTGCTATTCGCAACGAAAAATTGTTACTGTTGCTTCCTTGCTATTTTTTGAACCCGTTGTCGACCGTTCTGTAGTGTTTTGTCAAACATATTCTGATATCACAAATGGTTAGTTAGGTGGTATTTTTCTTGTGTTCTCGGAGCGGATCCTCCAACTGAGAAGATCGCCCTCACGTGGATTGATGATCGACAGGAAACTCAAAAGCTGTTCTCGGTACCTATATGTAACATGACAAACGGCCAGTTCCGCATCGTATTCGTGGCTTGATTCGGCCCGACAGACTCGCAAAACTCCGGTACTACTGGCCCTGAGCTTCCTGCAGAAATCGACTTATCAGGGTTAGTTCCAGGTCACGTGCACCTGCCATCTCGGGGGACTAGGGAGATTCCCGTGAGGCGGGAGGCTTAAGATGATTCCGCTCGGGGGTTTCCAGCCGGCTGATTCCACTTCGGTATTAGTGAAGTTTGACTGCTGAAAAGATTGTAAGTCTGAGCGCATTTTGAACTTCTTGCTTGATCCTCTTCATCTCAAATATGCCTCATGTGTCGAACTTCGTCAACGTCATCACTGTTATCCCCACTTTTCACTAATTAATTCCTTCATTCAAAGTCACCACGCCGTTATCACTCGCTATCTTTTTCCAAAAAGTCTATTTCGTGGCTGTTATCGCAGTGTGCACATATCCCGCCTCGTTTCTGTGCCTGTGCACAACGTACCAAGAGTTTTCCACCAAGACTTTTTACCAAGACTTTTGACAGCTGTCAACGTCAAAGTATGTGTCAAACTTCTGTCAAGCATAAAATGCTTTGAATGGTGTGTTTTTCGCTGTAGTTTTTGACCATCATGCCTGAAATTCACTCCGTTTGTCAATCTCGTACTGTATTCTCGGAACCTGCCGAGGGTTATCTAATTCGCCGTCCAATGGGCCGGGGATACGACTGTATGCACAAGATAAGATAGAGATAACACCCTCCCACATTATATAATGAACCCGCTTCCGATATTTCCCATTGTGACAGCTAATAAGGGCTTAATCAGGTTTCACTGACTGGACTTTTGGTACCTTCTGGACTTTGAGTAACATTCTTGAGCAACTCGAGACTCGGCATTCTCACCTCAAATCCTCATCACCATGCAACTCCCTGATATCTCCGCCTACGGCAAGAGAATCGTCCACAAGTGGACGACCCGTGAGGGTTTCTTCGGCGACTACGACTATGCCTATCTTTTTGTTCCTGACATGCCATTCACCAAGAAGGCTCCCAAGACACAGCCATTTTTCGGGCTCAACTCCGAAATGCCCTTGTTCCTTGGGTTCCTCTTGGGACTTCAGCATGCTTTGGCCATGTTGGCCGGTGTGGTGACTCCACCCATCATCATTGCAGCTACTGCCAACTTGACCACGGAAACCTCCGAGTACTTGGTCTCGGCCTCGTTGTGTGTTTCTGGTATCTTGTCGTGCATCCAGATCACCCGTTTCCACATCTACAAGACAAAATACTACATCGGTACCGGTTTGCTTTCCGTGGTGGGCACGTCTTTCGCCACCATCACCATTGTGTCCAGTGCTTTCCCCATGATGTACAAGAATGGCACTTGTAAGACCATTGACGGTGTGCCTCAACCTTGTCCCGAGGGCTACGGCCACATCTTGGCCACCGGTATTGTGTGTGCTTTGCTTAACGTGCTTTTGTCGTTTTCTCCATCGAAGGCATTGCAAAAAGTGTTCCCTGCCATTGTCACCGGTCCAGTTGTGCTCTTGATCGGTATCTCTTTGATCCAGAGTGGTTTCGAGGACTGGGTCGGTGGCTCTGGATGTATGGACTCCACCTGTTCCAAGGGCTTGCCCTGGGGCTCGGCCCAGTTTGTCGGATTGGGTTTCTTGGTCTACGTTTCCATCATTCTCTGTGAGAAGTTCGGTGCTCCAATCATGAAGTCTTGTGCCGTTGTGCTTGGCTTGCTCGTCGGATGTATTGTGGCTGCTGCCTGTGGCTACTTCACCGACGCTGACATCAAGGCTGCTCCAGTGATCACCTTCCCTTGGGTGCACACGTTCCCCTTGAAAGTCTACGGCCCCATTGTGTTGCCATTCTTGGCTGTGTTCATCACCTTGCTTATGGAGGCCACCGGTGACATCACGGCCACCTGTGATGTTTCCAGATTGGAAGTCGAGGGCGAGTCCTTCGAGTCCAGAATCCAAGGAGGTATTCTTTGTGACGGTCTCAACGGTATGCTTTCCGGCTTGATGACGGTGACCCCAATGTCCACTTTCGCCCAGAACAACGGTGTCATTTCCGTCACCAAGTGTGCCAACAGAAGAGTCGGCTACTGGTGTGCCTTCTTCATGCTCATCATGGGCATTTTCGGCAAGTTCGCCGGTGCCATTGTGTCCATCCCCAAGCCTGTGTTGGGTGGTATGACATCTTTCTTGTTCACTTCGGTGGCCGTTTCTGGTATCAAGATTATCTCCACCACCGAGTTCACCAGAAGAGACCGCTTCTTGTTGACGGCGTCGCTCTTGCCTGGTGTCGGTGCCGTGTTGGTGCCTGACTGGTTCTCTCACGTCTTCACGTATAGCGGAGACAACAAGGCCTTGCAAGGTTTCTTTGATGCCATTGTGTTGGTGTTGGAGACCGGCTACGCCATCACTGGTATTCTCGGGTTGATCTTGAACTTGAGTTTGCCCCAGACTTCTGACGAGGTGGAGGAGATCAACGAGGTGGTGTTGGAGACTGTGGGCTCTGCTGATGAGCGTGCTTTGCAAGCTTACACCAGTAAGGAGCAACAAGCATTCAACACCACCACGATGGTCGGTAACTCGTCCTCGTCCAACCTCTGAGCATTCAATTCTACGTAATTTGGAAATAATAAGATTTATTTGGAAAAATCCTCGGCTCGTAAATTCACATTCTGGCTGTCAAACTCTCATTCAATTGCCGGTATGTGCTTGCAGCTGCAGATAGATATGCGGCTATTACGAGATCCGCATCCTCGGCAAATCTCCATATAACTACCGGTGCGAGTACCCAAAGTCCGAACAATCAACTATTCTTCATGGAAGTCAAGGCTATTGCTGGGCTCCACAAGCAGCGCAACCCGTTGCCGCTCTCGTTGTTGTTGCAGCTCAACCACACGCTCAAGAAATCGCTCCTTTCGAAGAAGTTTTACCAGCAAGTGAGCGACAAGATCTTGGCCAGCCCGGGTCTGCTAGACGCCAACCTCTACTTCATCTGCTACTTCTCGCTCCTCCTCAGCTCGATTCTCAACAACAAGCAGCGGATCAAGGCGTTTCTCCGGTCCCAGTACACCGTGTTGCGCAAGCTCACCAACACCTACAACCCAAAGACGGAAGTCGACCAAACACTCTCAGAAAAGCAAACAGAAGCCGCTGAAACGAAAAACGCTCCATCGTCGCAGATGGCTGTCTACTTGAAAAGCATCTCGTCGTACCTCTCAGATATCAGAATCTTCAATCGGTTGGTGGACCCCATCAAATACATTCCGTGGGTGCTAGACGAGTTCGCCAATCTCAGCAACCCGCAAGTCCCCCGCTTTGACCGACTCATTGGCGTTGTACAGTCCCTCAACTGTCTCATATTGCAGCTTTGTGAAAACATTGGCTGGTTGACTGACCACAACTGGGTGGGCACCAATGACAACGAGTGGTGGTGCATCGAGGCCTACATCTGGTGTTCTAGAGTTTGGGGCGGATATTTATTGATCGAGATCTTGCAACTTTTGCGGGCAACCCCAGCCACGAAACGGACCAAGGATTGGAAGATGCTGCTTTTCACTCAAGTGGTGCAGCTTCCACTTGTGGTCCACTGGTCGTTGTACGACGGGTGCTTGTCGCCATTCTGGGTTGGCCTTTTTGGCACCGGTGCCTCGTACAAGGGCTTTACGAGTGTCTGGAGTTCTATCGATATGTCATGAATGAAACTTTATTTAACATTAAACAATCCCAAGTAACCTCCTCTAGCCGTCAGCGCTAACTGGCGCCAGCCACAGGCTTGGCGTCATTCTTCTCGAGCTGGCGGGATCTGTCGAAGTAAAGGTTGGGGTGGGTGATGTGGAGGTTCTCCGGCTTGTTCGACTTCTCCATTTGCAGCTTGTGCGTGATCTCGAACACACGTGTGCATGCAACGGTGTAGTCGTTCTTGTTGACGTCTTCCACAATACCGTTGATGTCGTGTTGGTCCTTGATGCCCATTTCGCCCAACTTGTTGACCAACAGCTCCAATGGCAAGTCGCGGTAGGGACATCCATGGTATTCGCCCTTCTGAGGTCTCTTTTTCAGCAAGATGGTATTACAGTCGTATGGCTTGTAGTTGATTCTGCCACCTTCCAAACCGTAAATGTGTCTGATGTTGTACTTGTAGGACTTGTTGAAAGTGTCCATGTTCATCTTCACGGACTTGGTGAACTCGTGCGACCAGAACTTGAGTGCCTCGTCGACATTGAGCCCGATACCCTTCAAGAATAAGCCAAGCTGTTGACGGCCATCGTACTTCAAGTGCGAGTTGACTGCCAAGCTCTTTTGCAAGTGCGAGGCACAGAGTGGGTAGTGCTTGTTGATCTGTGGGGTTGTGATGGAGATGGCAGTGATGTCCGATGAATTGCCCGAATCGCCAAAGTTGTCGTACTGGATGTTTGCAAAGTTGCGAGACAAGTTGTTGAGGAGAGGTAGCAACCGGTCGTCTTCCTCGAGACGAGGAAGTGCTTGGAACGTCTTTGTAAGTGCCTGTGTGAGCAGATCTGAGAACACCACTGCAAGCAAACTGACTTGAAGCGTAGACGGAATGTACGCGTAGCCCTGCGACATATAAACTTGTCTCAGAGAGACCAAGTTGGGCACCTTCTCGAAGGGCAACTTGATGAACGACTCTTTAGCCCTAATGTGCTGTCTCAACTGCTCTTGCGTGATGTTGAAGGTGGAATCTCCGGCGTTTTCGATCGCAAGAATGGTACGGATTGTAGGCCCCGATGCGGCGAACAACTCCTCTGCCTTCTCGATTTTCTCCTCGTTGGAGATGTACTTCCACGACAACTTGCTTGAGTAAAGGGACACAAACTCATGCTGCTCGCGGGGCTGAAGCATGTTGTATCTGATTTTGAAAAGCGTTGTTTCGTTCTTGATGAACTTCTTTCTGAGCTCCTCTGTCCGGCAAAACACGAGTCGGAGCGTGTAGTGGGAGTAGTAGTCCTTCCGGCGCTCAGCGATGATTTGAGCGTCTGAAGACGAAGGTGTACTGGCCGTGAGAGGCAAAAACTTGAGCAAGAGCGGTTTCACGATTGCCTCCATGTCCTTGAGCGGCTTGGAGCGAGCCAAACACGACTCGATCTCGATGAGGATCTTTAACCGGTCAATGGCCCATGTCTCGAATTCCTCCAAGGTGATTTCCTCCATTGGGGGCGCGTCATAAAAGGAAAGCCGGGAGGGATACACGGCAGCAGACGCCTCGGCATAGGATGCCACGTCCTCGAAGTTTCTGCGACCGGCGGTCCTTCTTTTTGTTTGTCTAAACATGAAGAAGTGTTGTTGGTGGAGGAGCGCGACGCGTCATGGGTGCAAATACTTGAGGGGTCAGAACAAAGAGGAAACAAAGGGTTAAAAGTGAAAATGAAAAAAAGAAGAAGGAATGATAAGTAGCGAGATCTCCCGTTTATTTCTCGATGGTTTTTGATTCCAGACGTGTTGCACTCACTCGAGTAGATTCGTGTTCACGACCAGCACCATCAACTTCAATCTTTTTCAATCTTGTCGACGGTTTCTAGTCCTTCCATTCTCTTAAATTTCTTGGTTTCATCAAATCTGGTCTTTTTGAATTGCTCCACATGTAATTCCCAGTGTTTCATTCTTCATCATAGATCTAATTACTGCGATTGCTCGCGCTTTAGCGCGACCGAAAAAACCCCAACGAAAACCACCACCTGCTCATACCATGTCAGAGGTTGTCATTGACGCAGGTTCGTTTTTCAAGCGAGTATCGCTTCTCCAGAAAAACTTGGCCCAGCCAGAATACGGCGTCTCGTGCCTTTTGTTTCTTCTGGGTGCCAGAGACGATGAGTCCACCTACAAAAAGTCGACCGTGGTCCAGCTCTGGCTCTTGGGCTACGAGTTTGCCCACACCGCCATCTACGTCGACAAGACGAAATGCACCATCATCACCAGCGAAGGTAAAGCCAAGCACTTGAAGCCATTGGTGGATGCCCTGGCCTCAAACTCCAGCTCGCCAAAGTTGGAGGTCTTGGTGAGAACCAAGGACCAAGAGCACAACAAGGGCTTGTTTGCCACCTTGCTTTCGCAGTTGAAGGAGACTTCCTCCGACGGCAAGATCGGTACAATCGTCAAAGACTCGTTCAAGGGCAAGTTCATTGACGAGTGGAACGAGGTCTCTAAGGATGCCGATTTGCCTCTCACCGACGCCGCCTTGTTGCTCTCTAAGAGCGTGGAATTGAAGGACTCCGAGGAGTTCCGCTCCACGTCTTTGGCTGCCAAGGCCTCGGTCGTCATGATGGACTCCTTCGCCAACGACATGATGGAAATCATTGACAGCGAGACCAAGACCACCAACGTCGACATCTCCGAGAAGCTCGACAAGAAAATCGACTCCAACCGCTGGTTCACCAAGTCGGCGTTGGCCAAGAAGACGTTACAGTCCGCCAAGGATTTTGACCCCGAGCTTTTGGACTGGTGCTACTCGCCCATTGTGCAGAGTGGCGGAGAGTACGACTTGAAGCCCAGTGCTTTCTCGTCGGAAAGCCGTTTCGTCGGTGACGGTGTCGTGTTGTCGTCCTTGGGCTTGCGTTACAAGAACTACTGCTCGAACATCGCCAGAACCTTCATGATCGACCCTTCTCCTGCAATGGAGTCTAACTACGATATCCTTTTAGAGTTGCAGGACCACATTGTCAAGAACTTGTTGAAGGACGGTTCGTCGGCTAAGGACGTTTATGACGGAGCCTTGGAGTTCATCAAGAGCAAGAACAGCGACTTGGTCGATCACTTCACAAAGAACGCCGGCTGGTTGACCGGTCTCGAGTTCCGTGACTCGACCTTGGTCTTGAACGGCAAAAACGACAGAAAGTTGATCAACGGCCAGATAATATCGTTGACGATCGGTTTCAGCAACTTGACAAACGAGTCGGCCTCTTCTCCTAAGTTGAAGAATTACGCTTTGCTCCTTACCGACACCTACAAAGTTGGTGAGGGCGAGGCTATTCCTTTGACCAACTACCAAAAGGCAAGAAAGGAGGTGACCTTCTACTTCAAAGAAGACGAGAAGCTGTCGAAGGTTAAGTCCGAGAACGGTGACAAGAAGTTGAAGTCCGAAAAGGATATCAACATCGAGCGTAACTTGGCCATCAACGATGCCAACTCTAAGGTGTTGAAATCTAAATTGAGAAACGAGGGTGCAGCCTCCGACGACGTCAACGCTGAGAAGCTCCGTCAAGAGATTCAGCGGAAATTGCACGAAAGAAGACAACAGGAAGGTATGGCTAGATTCTCGCTGGCCGACGCCACTGACGAGTCCGAGTTCAAGCCTATCTTCAAAAGATACGAGTCGTATGTGAGAGAATCGCAGATTCCTTCTAACGTGAAGGACTTGAAGATTCACATCGACTACAAAAATCACACCATCATCTTGCCCATTTGTGGAAGACCAGTGCCATTCCACATCAACTCGTTCAAGAACGGCTCGCAGAATGAGGAAGGTGACTACACCTACATCAGATTGAACTTCAACTCTCCAGGTGCCGGTGGTGCAAACTCGAGAAGAACCGAATTGCCTTACGAGGACTCTCCCGACAACCTGTTCGTTCGTTCCATGACTTTCAGATCTAAGGACCGTCAAAGAATGATTGACGTTTACAAAGCCATCCAAGACTTGAAGAAGGACAGTGTCAAGAGGGAAGCAGAAAAGAAGCAGCTCGCTGACGTTGTCACACAAGGTAGCTTGATCGAGTTGAAGGGTTCCAGAGTTAAGAAGTTGGAGCAAGTGTTCGTGAGACCTACTCCCGACACCAAGAAGATTGGAGGTGTGTTGCAAATTCACGAGAATGGTTTGAGATACCAGTCCACCTTCAGAGCTGACCAGAGAGTCGACATTCTCTTCTCCAACATCAAGCACTTGTTCTTCCAGCCTTGTAAGGACGAGTTAATTGTGCTTATCCACTGTCACTTGAAGAGTCCGATCATGATCGGTAAGAGAAAGACTCATGACGTGCAGTTCTACAGAGAAGCCAGCGACATGGCCTTCGACGAGACTGGTGGTCGTAAGAGAAGATACAGATACGGTGATGAGGATGAGTTGCAACAGGAGCAAGAGGAGAGAAAGAGAAAAGCTATGTTGGACAAGGAGTTCCGTGCCTTTGCCGAGCTCATCAGCGACGCCTCAAGAGGCGCCATTGACTTGGATATCCCATTCAGGGAGTTGGGTTTCCAAGGTGTGCCATTCAGATCGGCTGTGTTCTGTATGCCTACTAGAGACTGTTTGGTGTCTCTCATTGACCCACCTTACTTGGTTGTGACTTTGGAAGAAATCGAGATCGCCCATTTGGAGCGTGTGCAATTTGGTTTGAAGAACTTCGATATGGTTTTCGTTTTCAAGGACTTCCTGAAACCCGTCGTGCACATCAACACCATTCCTATGGAGCTCTTGGAAGATGTGAAGAACTGGCTCACCAATGTGGACATTCCTTTCAGTGAGGGACAGATGAACTTGAACTGGGGTCAGCTTATGAAGAGTATCACCGCTGATCCTTACTCTTTCTTCGCCGACGGTGGTTGGCTCGGATTGACTGGAGACGGTGACAGCGACGAAGAAGACTCTGAGGACGAGGAGTCCGAGTTCGAGGCCTCCGACGACGATCCCTCGGATGAAGAGGTCGACAGTGAGGAGGAAAGTGAGGATGCCTACTCGTCCGACGGCTCTGAAGGCAGCGGCAGCGGCGAAGAGGAGACTGATGAGGGAGATGACTGGGACGAGTTGGAGAGAAAGGCCGCCCGCGATGACAGCAGGCGGGGTCGTGAATAGATGACCTACAATTGAGAACACAATACGATATACGAAAAGGTGCGTAAACGAGATAAGCGGTTGATCTGAATGAAGTTGCGGATGTTCGACGCCGTCGATCAAAGAAATCAAATGGAGTATCAATTAGAAACTATAGTCATACAAGTTGCAAGAGAAGAGAAATATTTTCATCAATTTTCAGGACGCCTCTTTGAGCCGTTTCTATTCCTAGCAAGGGCGTGGTGCACGGATGCGCATTCAACGTCTAGACAGCACTTTTTCCCGTTGCTAGATCCACATACTACAGTCCCTGTTGTCTCCTAAGCTCTTTAAACCAGCAGTTCCCATTCCACTCAGGTTTTGAGCTCAAACACAAATTTTTCGCACGAGAATTCCATCGGCAGTTCATTCCATCAAGTACTGACGTGGCGCTAAAGATCCCCATAACAAACCTTACACATACACACAATGAGTGAAAACACCGACGACTACTCGTATGACTACGAGTACCTCTATAAGATCGTGTTGATCGGCGACTCTGGCGTTGGTAAATCGAACTTGTTGTCCCGGTTCACCAGAGACGAGTTCAACTTGGAGTCCAGATCCACCATTGGCGTGGAGTTCGCTACGAGAACGTTGGAGATTGACGGCAAGCGGGTCAAGGCGCAGATCTGGGACACCGCCGGCCAGGAGAGATACAGAGCCATCACTTCTGCATACTACCGGGGTGCCGTCGGCGCCTTGATCGTGTACGACATCTCCAAGGCGGAGTCGTACGAGTCCGTGTCGAGGTGGTTGAAGGAGTTGAAGGACCACGCAGACGCCAACATTGTCATCGAGTTGGTGGGCAACAAGTCGGACTTGGACCACTTGCGGGCCGTGCCCACCGAGGAGGCCAAGAGCTTCGCCACGGAGAACAGCTTGTTGTTCACCGAGGCCTCTGCGTTGTCCTCGGACAACGTCGACTTGTCGTTCCACCAGTTGTTGAAGAACATCTACGAGATGATCAGCAAGCACCAGTTGGACACGGTGGAGAACGTGTCCAACAAGCCCAAGGGCGGGCCCACCATCTCATTGACGCCTGCTCCACAGGAGAAGAAGAGCAAGTCCGGCTCCTCTTGCTGTTAGCTAATAAACCCATGAACAGTGACCGATGTAGATTCAGCTATGACATACATAGACAAACTTATGCACAAAGCAAGAGCAGACTGAGCTAGCAGACTGAGCTAGGACCGACTAGGTTTTGTGAAGACTGCCTCAACTGCTGTACCTTCTACATTAGCTTCGATAGTATGCTATTCCCTATTCCTTACTTCCGTGGTGGCCCCTTCAACCGCGCCAGCTGCGACGTGGGCGTCGCCAACGGCCTCGACACACCCTTACCCTGCTTCAACTGCGCTAGGCGCTTTTTGACGTCGGCGGTGGGCCCGCTGATGATGGTGATGTTGACCACCTGCTCTCCACGCAAAATGATCAACCCCAAAAACCGCTTGTCCTCGGCCACCTTGACCTGGCCGTTTGTCTTCTGCTTGGCCAACTCCTGGTACGACTTTTTCGTGATGCGGGCCTCTTCGGTGTCTGCCAATACAAGGTTCATGTGCTTGTCGAAAGCCAATAGCTGGCCCGTGTACGTGCGGCCATCCACGATCGCCACTCGGAGCCTGTAGTTGACGAGATCGGCCAACTTGGTTTTTTTCGTCACCGTGCTCATGTTGCAGCTGGTGAGTCCAAGATGTGTAGATGTGATGATAGAGCGCGGTCGTGCGCTTCGCACCATTCTCTAGCACTCCGCAATTGCCAGAGGCCCACACCTTGTTCATACATCCAGACATGACCGACGTCGAGAAAACCGCCGCTGCCGAGCCAATCGAGAAGCCTGCTGCCGAGAAGCCAATTGAGAAGGCTGCCGAGCCCGCTGCCAAGTCAGAGGCCTCGGATGAGGTGAAGGAACCCGAGAGCAAGGAAGACAAGAAGAGAGAGAACACCGCTGGCGACGACAAGAAGAAGAAGAGAAGAAGACGCCAGTACGACGACCTCCCCAAGGAGGAGCCCGAGTCCGAGGAGGAGCCCGAAAACGACGAAAAGGCCGAGGAACTCGAGGAAGACGAGGAAGAGGACTTGTTGGAGATCGACGAGTCCAACATCATCACCAGCGGCAGAAGAACCCGTGGCCGCAAGGTGGACTACAAAAAGGCTGCCGAGGAGACTGAGCTCGAGGAGGACGAAGACGACGACGGAGAGTTCGAGGAAAAAGACGAGTAGACACGCGTCGATCACGAAAATTGAGTGAATAAAAGAGTGAATTAAAGATTGAATTGAGCAATTGTAGAACCGTCAAATGCTGAATCGCTGTAAGGATAAGGCTACTGCTTGTGAACTCCTGTAAAACAGAGCAAACGTGCCGTCACTTACAACATTGCTCGTGGCTTTAACGCTCATTGCCTAGGCTGCCTTACGTGCTACAATACGGTTTTGCAGTAGCTCTTGCTGACTTGTATTAATTTGAGAACTCGCTGGCGAGTATCATAGACTCTATAGTTATTTTTTTCTCTCGAAACCGGCTCCTCACACAGCAATGTTGTAGTAAGGAGCATTAGGATAGTAGACCGCATCGTTGCGGAATGGTTGTTGGTAAGCAGGGGGGTAGGTCCAGATCGATGGTGGCGCCACAGGCACGTATGCGCCGGAGTGCATGTTGTAGTTGTGGGCTGGCATCATACCAGGGTTATACCACTCGTTGGAGTACATGGACTTGGGAGGGGACGAGTAGTAAGGGGAAGTCTCGTAAAGCGGAGACGATGGAGCGGAGAACTGGCTCAAGCTGTCGCCGGAAGGAGACGAAGGAACATATGGAGACGAGCGAGACTTCACTGGAGAAGTGTTTCTCTTGAGCCAAGTGTTCCAACACTCGTCCAAAGTCTCGATGTTGGACTTGCAGCTGACAACGTTCAACTTCCAGTTGACCTCCTTAAGCCATTCGGCCTCGGCGGTGTTGATGGCGTCCAAAGCCACACCGCTTGCGCCAGACCACGACTTGTTGGTGAAGGTGTTGTCATCGTTGAACTTGTTGGCCAAAACGAGCGAAACAAGCAACTTCATGAACACATCCACGTCGGGAAGTGTGGTGGTGGGCGCAGAGGTGTACCTCTGGTTGGCGTACTCCAAGGAGATGAGGATGGTGGACTTGGGCAAGCGGGTAGCGTTCAAAATAGAAACGAGACCTGCTTCAAGATCCTTTGAAGGTGTTCTGTTTTGATTGAGAATGCCAAACACACACCAGCAGACAAAAGATGCCATTTCCGAAGTGTCGTAGTCCAACACCGCCGAGATCCCACCCACTGGAGCCTGTTGCTGCTGGTTATAGTAGACTGGAGGCTGGAAGTATTGAGGAGGTGGTGGTGGAGGAGGAGCAGGGAGCAGGTAGCCCATTGGGTAGCCTGGATTCTCGTAGTTTGGATAGTAGCTGTACAGAGACGAGGCTCTGTGGCCTGCCGTTCCGATCGGATAGTAGGTCAGGTACATCGTAAAAGGGCCAGAAGGTCACTGGGTGACGGTCAAATTTGACGGGCAGGTGGCCGGAAGAAGAAAGTGGTAAAGTACTAGTTAAAGCACCAAACGCAAGGGAAGAAGGGACGAAAACTTAATGAAAAGCTCGTTCTTCGACCGACGGAGTGTTGGAATGAACACTGGCCGTAGGGAGTTTTGGAGTTCAGGTGTTTCGGAAAGTGAAAAGTCCGAGACAGAAAGAACCCAAAGTGGAGAGGCGGGACAAGTTGATACAAATAGAACAAAAGTACCCAAGACTCCAGAAGTTGTAGAAAAGTTGTTGGTTGGGAGAAGAATTTTGTGCTCAGCAGCCATAAAAAACATGAGCGCTGGGGGCATGGGGCCTGCACACAGCATGCCGGGCAAAATTTTTTCGGGGGCCGAAAAAGAAATCAACGAGAAATTGCCAGGCACGGCAGAAGTGTTACTCTGGGCGAAAGATTTATTATGGTTTTTCACTAAAATTATCTACATGATTTGAGCTATAAGCTGGCGTACTCTCTACATTATCACAATTTTTCGGTGTTGCGGACGAGGCTATGGGGCGCACTTATTTTTAATTACGGCATGTGTCTATCGGAACAGTGGGAAGAGCGAAATAGGGGGAATGAGTAATACATAGACTTGACTTTGAGTGGGGGATCATTTGTTAATTTCGGAAGTTGTCTTTTTTCGGGGGGCTGACTCTGAACATTCGAGAATTACAACAGTTTTGTTTCGAAGAATTCAACTTGTGTATGGTTCTGGCTAGTTCCACTAGATTTGTAAAATATAGTGTTAACACCGAGCTCAAGCAACTATGTCGGACTCACTTGTCTCAAACAACTTTCACACATGTTGTTTCAAATGATCCTTCCAAGACTAGCTGCAGCTTAATTTTATTTTGAAACAGTAGCACAAGAAAATGTTTTAGTAATCCACTTCAACGGTTGCCAAATCGTCAAGCTAGGTTCATTACATATTGGTGCACTACTTGTCCGATCTATCAAAACCTTGTAAACCTAAAAACTATCTATAACCTAAAACCAAACTTTCTATCATCTTTTTGTATCCTTTCACTTTTTTTCGCCGGCTTCTCCAAAGTTGAATACCAGCCGAATTGGTGGGAGCACCGTGCCGTTCACAGCAATGTTGTCGTCCTGCTCCGGCTTCACTTTTTGGCTTTCCAATTTGCTGATTAAGTGGAAGCCGTTGATTCCGGTGTCACTAACAGTCTGTGGATTCAAAGGAGGAGAGTGAGATGGCGTTTGCAACGGCGTCTCGTTGGGCGAAATTATGAATGATGCACCTTGATGCAGCTGGAAGCGAGGGAAACTCTGCTGTGTTGGCGAGCTGGCTCCGCCAGTGCCCTCCTGTTTGTACAAATTTGTTGCAGAGAGCGTTGGGGAATTAGGCCTCGACTTCTTGTGTGGCTGAGCGAACTCAAGATTGAGGTTCGTCAGAGACAGCTGCTTGGGATAGCTGTTGATGTTGGCCAAGCTGCTATTTCTGAGCGGCGTCATTCTCTGCAACTGCGACAAGGAGTTAAGCGACGTCAAGCTGCCAAAAGACTGGCTCGACATGGCCTTGGGCAACATGCTGGATGGGTGGTGGTTGCGCTTTTGGAAGTGCTCATGGAGATTGGAAAAGGAAGGGACTGCTTTGCGAAGCGTGGTGGACTCGGGGGAGGTGTTCATGGAAGGGACTGCAGAGTTTTCAGCAGTAGAGGCCCGGCTGTGCTGGCTGGGCTTGGAGTAGATGGATGTCTGGCTTCTGGATTTCTTGAGCTCGTTCTCAGCGGCGAAATCCGTAGAAGACGCAGATCTGCTCAAAGAAGAAGTGCCAGGGGGAGCTGCGGCCTCATGATTGGGGGAGGGGGCTGGGAGAGGGTTTGTGCGAGGGCCAAATCCTGGTGGGGGGTCGTTGTGAGAAGGTGGCATAGGGCCAGTGGGGGAAGTGGGCATGGTGAACATCTGCAGTCTCTGGAATGGGGGGATTTGGATTGGGTTAGGGACTCCGTGGGTAGGCTTGAGGCCGTTTTGACTGGGGAAGCCGCTCTGACCCACTTGTGGAAGGTTGGGAGCGCTATGGAAACTGGGAATACCGGGAGCCACCTGGGCCACGGGCACTTGTTGCGGGTTCACAGGGACACCTGGCATGTTGCCGGGAACCGACTGGATGGGTGCGAGCTGCTGCACGCCTTGGATAGATGGGTGAGGGGCATATGCTTGAGCGTGGTGATTCAGCTGGATCGGGATGGCGATGATCTGGCCCAGGGGCAACACGCCTTGGAGGCCAGGCTGAACCACATACACGGGGTAGTTCTGGGCGGGGAAATAGCCGTTAGGTCCGCTACCGTCGGCCATGATAGGATAGGGGCCCTCTGGCTTGCCGTCATCTGCCCTGTTGCCTCGCTTGCGGCCCGACGGGTTGTTGTGGATGCGCAAATGTCTGGTGAGTTCGTCGGAGCGGGAGAACTTCTTGGTGCAGCCGGGGAATGTGCACGAGTGGGGCTTCTCTCCCGTGTGGGTCCGGATGTGCCGGGTTTGGTGCTCCAATCTGTGGAACGCCTTGTCACAGATGGTGCACTTGTAAGGTCTGTCCTCTTTGGTTTTTTTGTCAGACATGGCCGGTGCTAGTGGAGATGGAAGGAAAGGAAAGGAGTGTAAGGGGCTGTGGCACTGAGGCTGCTATGTGTTGCTGAAAGGGGGTTGCGATTAGTGGGCGGTTAGTTGCCAACGCTTGCGGGGTGGGACCAGATGTGGTGGGGGTGTAAGGAATATACACCGTTTTTGCTGGAAGCAGTCGATCTGGAGCGGCGGCGGAGATGCGTGGGCGGAAGATGAGCTTGTCGGATAAAGCGAGTGCTGAGATAGTGAGTTGTAGAGGATTGGATTAAGAAAGTGGCGGGTGCAGGAGCCTTTGACGTGCATGAAAAGTTTTTCCGGCGGTGGGGGTCTGCACTCCGCTTCACCCCGTACGGGTGTGGTTTGGGGAACAGCGACCGCCCCGGTGGGGCGAAAAAAAGAAATTCACGACACCTTATTTTTCTTTTCATAGCGATCCGCTGCCATTCCGAAACGTCTTTATCCCTATTTTTCGATTTGGGTCGTTGACCACCGTCCCAAACGTCCTGCAGAACGAAAAAATCGTTACCTGGTTCTTGGCCCAATTAAAGTTTTGTGCGCGCGCCGCCTTCGCACTAAGACCTGGAGAAGAGATTTGGAGGCCTGTTGCAGGCATATAAGAAAGAGCCAATTTGGAATTAGCGCAGAGGACCGGATCATCCGTGCTGCCAACGTGGGCGGACCCGGCAACTTCGAAAAGTGGTAATAGTGGGTGTGACCAAATTCGGACACAGGCGCTATTATTGGGAATTTCACTCAGACCGATCAAGGTTACACGGTTCGCATCACCGAGATGGAATTGGCCATGCGAATGCACCTGTGTTCTCGACCTGTTTTGCAGGTGACGATTAGTAAGTGGTCTACCGACATAGGAGAGGTCAGTTGAACACGTGTTGGAATTCTGAACGTAGGCTCATTTCGAAGCTGTGATCGGTGGGTTCCCACCGCTTTTAATAGAACGATCGCCATGATTATGTAATTGCGGGGCCCCCTATCACCCCGAACCTACATTGTTATTACTTTGCTATAAGGGCCAAGATTTGAAGCAATCACCACCGTAATTTTCCGATCGACACGGACTGCAGAGCTTTGCAATCACACCAGCTGCAACTAGGACATGCATTTAATGCGCTCGGAATACATGTGGTGGATAGAAACAGGGCAACCGTAAGCGGAGCGGAACCAGTTTTCGAGATGCAGCAGATCTCTCTCAACTCTGCAGCTTCAATAATTAGGATTGTGTTGTGCTGTAATTCTCTAGTGAAAAGGATCGGAATTTTCAAAAAGTGGAGTTTTATGGTTCTTCTCCCCTATCTGTACCACTGCAGTTGCCGGTTCACTAAAGGAGAATACATGTGACGATCGTTCTTTGTTTTTGAACAGACCAGTACGAAGTCAACATACTTAAGCTCAAAGTTACCCATGGAGTCACCGTAATTAAAATGTCTCTTAGTCAATTTCTTACTCCCAACGGCCTTAAGGGCCTCCTCTCTGTTCAGCAGGCAAACTTTCCTGACACCCAGCTCTTGTTTAACAAGTGGGTCACCCACGAAGCCTCCGGTATTCCTTCGTATGCAGCAGTCAGATTTCTCGAGAACGGCACGATCTCGGAGTCCTTCCACTTATTCCCTGCCCAGCTTGACCCCGCTATGTATTTCTCAGATGTCAGATCGCAGGTAAAAGAAGGAGGAAGTGACTTTGGAGAACATGGAAACGGCTCAACCACAACCTGTATGTTTGGAGATTGGCACTTAAATGGAAACTTCAGCATGGAAGACTATCCTGTCGAGACTGACACAATTGGGACTGCTTCGAACGCAACCCTGTCGGAGGAAATCGAGTATGTCACCGAAACGGTGTATGTGACTGACATAACCAGCTTCGTCAGCGACGGCGTGGAAATCGAAACTCTTGTTGAGGCAGCCGACTTGGTCACAGTCCCAGCCCCTGTCGTCAACTCCTCGAGATACCACATTCCGATGCTGTACGAGAGATCTGACCACAAGTATGAGGGAGGACTTGAGCCTGTGACAATCCAGTGCAGATACAACAAGGACTGCCCCGCCGATCACAGATGCGCTTCCTACGAACACTTCACAGATATGCAAGCTTACTGCTACAAAGTGTGAAGAATCAAAAGTGAGACTTGGAGTGAGGCCTCGAGTGAGATCCCAAAAATGAGGCCGTGAGAGTGCCAGGCCCTGAGCGAACGGCTGATACCCTGGCACCGAACACTTTTTACCAATCGACAATAAACAACACACCTCGTGCTCTGTAGCTCGGAACGAAGCCACGAATTATGCAGAGAAATGCCGTGCCGCCAGGTCTCAAAACCTTTGGCGTATGTTAGTCCTCATCAGGACTTAGTACCCTGGCAGCATGTGCTATGCGGTTGGTGGTATATGACGCACCTTTCACATTCCTGCCGATGTACTTCTTCTTGGGGAATAACTTACCAAACTATCCGGTGCAGAGCGGAAACGAAGAAAAGCGCATTGTGTTACCTACCAATAATTATGCAAGGTTTTTTTTCATCTGAAATGCAATGGAAGCATGTGGCATGGGTGACCATTGGGACTATCTGCGGAGTGCGCCAAAACCCTAAACGAGGCATCCTTTAGAATTCACCATGCACTCAACAACAACCAGCGATTCTTACTGGCTGTCGTATGGAGCCAAACAAGCTTCAGCTTACTTACACAAAAAGCCACCCTTTTAGCAGCATCCTCAACAACAGATGCACTACGCAAAAGTATATCGAGAATGTAAAACTTTTGTTTCCAGGCTCGCGCAAAGCATATCGTGCAAAGTGTAATCCATACCATTTTTGAAATAATTTCTATATTGCTGCAGCCGCCACAGCCTCATCAAGGCCCAGCTTGGTTAACCAAAAACCTTCTCTTCTCATCGCCTGCATGGGCCGGATGTTCCGTTATGCACTGCGGCTTATCTTCAGGCGCGGAATCTCCAAAGAACAAAATACGAGAGCAACAAATAGCCGTGTTGCTCACACGTCATATGGGAAATCCACCCACTGATTGAACCAGGCAAAATTATCGAGGAACATGTCGCCGCCGTTCGAAGAGGATTGTGGTTGTGGCAATGCCTCCTCGCCACCCGATTGCAGATTCACGGTTCCGGCTTCGGAAATGCTTCGTTGTTTTGCATTTGGTAGGTGGCGGCTGTTTTGGTCTTCCATGAGTTTGTCCAAATCGCCTCCCGAGTTGCGTCCGTACATGCCAATTTGGCGGAAGAGTCTTTTGTTGACCTCAGCAGACCCGTGGTCGATGCCTAGGCTTTGAAGGCTTCGAATAGACTCTTCGAAGCTCAAGGACAATAAGTGGTTGATCACTTTGAAAAGCCAAACAACCTCCTCAGCCATTTTAAACCGCTGTCTAAACACCAAGCGGCCTTTTTCGTCCCTGACTTGGGAATTCTGGAACTTTTGGGAAAGGATCATGATGTCCTGTAGGATTCGTTTGGACTCTGTAGTGTAAATGCCGACTTTCAAAAATACCAGGGTGTTGACTCCCGAGGTAACCAACAGACTCAAGTTTAAATACCACGGGGTGTACAACAACCCTGAATGGTCCACTTTCTTCAATAAGTCCACTGCTCTTTTGCTTGTGCGGAGAATGAATTCATCATCGGTGCTGCTCATGGTGGTCTGTGCCCCGAAATACCGGAAAAGCTTCTTGCCGTAAAGGCAGTGCAATAAATCGTAGAAATGAAATTTGACTTGAGCCTTCACCAACAGCGCCCCTGGAGAGTCGGTTCCGGAGAACAAATCAGAATCATTGAAGCCATTCTCATTGAGCCACGAGTCTAAAGTCTGCACTTTCTCTAGAAGACGTTTGGTGGCCGCAATGTCCAAATCGCCAACACTGCGGATTTCGATGTAGCTGACTAAGCGAGCGATTTGAATCATAGCAAACGACGAAGGAGTGATCCAATCATCCTTTTTTACCTCCTCTTCAAAATCCTCCAAAGCTGGAAACTCTTCATGGACCTCCTGATCGTTGAAGCCTCGACACCGCCCGCCAAGCACGCCAATACATCTATCAAAAATGTACGTTGCCTGGAAAATTCGTTTGGCTTTCATGTACTCGTAAGGCTTCAGCTCAAAGAATGTTTTCGAGAATCTGCCGATTCCCATGGACCGACACATGCTAATTGCATTAGACAAGGAACTAATGCAAGACGTCTGCCGATAAGCGACTCTCAAATAGAGGGACGCAAGGAGCCAGCACTGGATAAGCTCGAAGGACTCCCACTCCAAACTGAAAATCAGGATCACTTTGTAACTATACTTGAAAAGAGCCTCTTCCAAACCTAACATCGACATCGATGGTCCGTTGGGTTTTTGAAATTCCGTGAACCGAATGCAAATGGCGTAAACCATTGTTATCATGGCCAGGAAAAGGGCAGTGCTTTCTGTTTTGGGCTTTTCGAACTGCTCTTTTTGAAACACGTCTAGCTGTTCCCTGAAAACCTTCTCGTGAAGAACACCATATAGGGGGTTGATGGCAGTGAAAAAGTAGTCCACATAGTCCTTGAGTTGTGCCTCGCTCAAGGAAGAAATGTCCGGAGGAGATGGGAATTTTTCAGGCCTCAAATATTTGCACCCAGACATATTCCAGCCGTAGTAGTTGATTCTCGGAACGGCAACCTGTGCCTGGCTCTCCGGAGGCAACTCATCGTACAAAGAAGCACACAATTTTACCACCAAGGCGCTCTGATACCGCCTGCAGAAACGCCACTTGCCATTGATGGGTTTCAAGAAGTCGTCAAACTCTGGCTCGTGATAATTGTTCGCTTCAGGAAATGCGTCAGATTGAGGCAAGCCAGATGCATCCCGTAACAACGCATTCTCGAGGTATTTGACTCTGTTCTCCAAAAACGTCGTGTAAGAGTCTTTGTTCAATGAGTTCTCGTAAACCCTTGGTTGTTCTGCAGCATGGTCATTATCCTCTGGGTCCTGGGTCATGGGCGTGACACTTCCAGACAAGTATGTGGGAGGGCGGGTCTTTTTCTGGGGTGGCTCCTCGCCGCCTCCTCCAAACATGCAATCCACTCCATGCTTGACACAGTTGGAGCATGGATTCGTGCCGGAGCACTTGATTTTGTGCATGCGGCAGCGGTCACAGGCCCGGTTAACTCGGAGACGCTGTTTCTCCGGAGCACCCGAATCGTGTGCTGGTGGAGTCAGGTCTGCGGGCCGCTTCCGATCTGAGTATGCACTGCCGTTCATGCCGTGGCCCAGACCTAGTGGGGGGATGCCGTTGGCTGTGTGGGATGCATATGACTGGTTGACTGCCGGTGGGTTGAGACGTGGATGCGGCGAAGGGTTGTCAGAGGCAGAACTCATCACAGAAAGCTTGCGGGGCCGGTACGAATCAATGTGAGGAAAAGCGCCACTGTCACGCATCGAAGGTAGGGTGTCTGAATTGCTTGCAGCTGGCGGATTAAGCTGTTGTGGAGGCATATGGCCATTCGCGAAATGGCCTGGGTGTTGGATCACATTTCCCGGTAGAGCAGTAGCGCCAAGCGGTGGCGGCCGCTGGTACGGGCCCACATTTGGCTGAAACGCCTGGTGGTCGTGAGGATGCAGTTGCGGCTTGGGGAGATGCAGCGGCGGGGTAGCGCCATAGTGGGGCGTGGTGTGTTGAGGGAACGGATTTGGAGAGACGCCCAAAGACGGTGCCGGTGTTTTGTGATCATGCGGCAGCGGGTTGTCGGACACGGCCCACGGCTGGGGTGTGTGGTCGTGGCTTATAGCCGAGGAGTGATTTAGGGCGCCGTGAGGCTGGAAGGCTCCAGGCAGGTTGTGGTCCTTCTCCGACTTCATGGTCCTACCCAAAATATTTGATTGGAAACGGAGGAACAGGAAAAGCGCGGAATATGGCGAGCTAGTGGCGTAGCTCTGATGCTGTATTGCGGCTTTGTCGAAGTAGTAGGTGAGTACTTGAGTGATGAGAGCGTGCAGGTGGGTGGGGTTCACTGCAGGAGCTGGCTCGTTATAGACGATAAGATAAATCGAAAAAATGTGGGAAATACGGGGCCAAAGGTGTTGGAGAAAGATCTTCTGAAGAAATATTGGGATTTCGAACTTTCTAACGTCGTAAATTTACCGAAGTTGTTGTTCTCTACCCCAGAGCCGAGACACGGAATTTGGGAATTCCAGCGCAAATGACGCAAACCGAAAAGAGGTTCATCTGCGGCAAAATATTCACAAATGAAGAAAACCAGAGACACAGAAAAATTCTAAGGAGAAAAAGTGTAAGAGAATCTCGGATTGGCAAATTGTGTGCATCGCCATCGCATGCGCAGCCGGCGAGTCCGGAAGTTTATTGCAGATCCGTCGCAAAAGAAAGATTCGGAACAAGAAAAGCGAGAAGGAGCGGGTAGAACATCCCGCATTCTAGATCAACGGGCAGGCAACACTGCCACAAAGGCTTTGCGCCCAGTAACTCCGCAATGTAAATTTGCAGGGGTGCAAACGTGGGGGATGCTTCGGTATCTCTGGGAATGTGGTGCAACAGGAGTTTTCGTGCCTGCAAAAGTCTTGTGCCCGAAATGTGTTGTGCCTGCAAAAATGTTTCGACGGTGAATTTTCTGCATTTCAAAATTTCCGAGATCTGCTGGTGTGTAGCTGTGACTTCTGCGACATGTACCTCAGAATTCATGTGCCTCAAATCAACTCAAAAACTCTGTGTGATTCAATGTGAGGCAATATGCAGTGAGCATAGTGGCCCGATTAAGGTTTGTGGCAGTGGCCGTTCTGGATATGGTGCGACTTGCGGACAGGGACCCTAACACTGGCCGAGCCGACTTGCGATGGGATGCAACCTAAGCCAAATTCCATGAGCCAGAGAGCATGAGGCTGGCTGCCGCCCGGGTTAAGACTTCTCCTCATTGGTTCAAAAAGGATATATTGTTTCGTATGATGAAATAAACAATTTGGGGGGTTTTCCTAAAATTCCGTCATGTGAGTTATTCAAACGAATTTTTAGAAGCAGCCCAAAATCATTGCGGGCCTCCGCCCACTCTATTTTTGCCTGGTAGCTAATTTCTTCGTATGTCCTGGCTTCGTTCTACGTGTCCTCACATTTATGTAAGTGTGCGGCGTCTGCAAGCACCTTGAGTGTTGGGACTAGCACAGGGTGCACACCATGCACACCTGCGTCTCACAAACAATGGGCTGGCACGTTTTCCTGCCTGCTGGCGATTCTCCGGCCAATCACATACCAGCTGACCCACATCCAAGCTTTTCCCTCCTCACATTGTCGCCTTCGGTGGTTGCAAGGTTGGATACGGGCCGTGTTGCGTTGTAGGCCGAACAAGACCCCTCTGATCACCGTGACAGCCGGTGTTTTTTTTTTAGCCTCCCTCCTGCTTTCGCCCTGCCCTACTGGGCCATGCCAGCGTTGGGCGGTGCCGGGCGAACCCATGAAATTCAGCGCCTCCTCGGCTGTCCTTCCCCTTTCTCCATTTGGTGCGCTCTCCTATCCTCTATAATTTTGCCGGTCTACTTGGCTCATCTGTATCACATACCCGACCATGACGCAGGACTCGATTCGGGCAATGCCCTGGTGCCATTTCAGCTGTGGTCCGGGGGGAAGTGTGGGGCAGAATCGTACGAATTTCAGAAGTGACAATCGGGCAGTTGCCGGCCGGTTCTGGTGGCAGCACGGACAACGGTGGGGCGGGTGATTGCGCCCACAATGGGTCGGCAACAAGAAACGGAATCCCCTGAAATTCGCTGCTTGCATCACAAACCGGGTCTTGCTTGCTCCTGCTTCTTGCATCCGGCGGAAGAATGGCCTGCATGTAACCGCCTCTCGACCACAGGCTGCGTCTCCCATTTTTCTCGTTATAGCCAAGCCTACAGCCTAGATGGCTGCGAATCGGGCAAAAATACCTTGTGCGTACTGCCCCGACATGCGATTATGCGTACAACTAAGTCATTGCATCTTTCCTTGTAGGCATTGTGTGTATGCAACACTTGTGCAACCAATTTAAAGGTTTCAAATTCTCGCCATGTCCCGTCGCCAACACAAATTTATTTCCCACATTCCTTCGAACCTATAAGCCGCCATGGCTCTAACCTCCACATTCTTGCACAGCTGTCTGGTGCTTCTCGACACGAAGCACCAAGACGAAGACATGAGCACCCAGTTGGCCAAGGTCATCGAGGTGCTTGATCTCTCGCCCTCCAATTTGGCCGTGGCCCTCATCTTCCTTGACAAGTACAGAAACAACTCCGTCAACAGCCTAGATAACAATGAGACCGACACGCTACATTACTACGTCGTCATTGCCTCGCTCATCCTCTCCAACAAATACATCAACGACCAGAGCTACACCATCAAGACCTGGCACAGCATCCTCGCCAAGTTCTCGTCCTTACATGCATCGCTCCCCATGCTCAACCAATTTGAGCAGAACTTTTTGGCATCGTTGGGCTACTCGCTCTCCACCAAACACCACTCCGCATTGTGGGATCTGCTCTCCCACATCAACACTTTGGAGGTGGCCCAGCTTCGTCTGGCCGTCCACCTGCCTGCATCTGCACTGACACCACTCTTACAGAACCCGGTGGTGTCCAGCTTTGGCTTGGCCACGCCGCCACTTATGAGCCTTATGAGCCCCGAATCCCATTGCACCCACGCATCGTACTCCAGCCCTTTGGCTGCGGGTCCCATCACGCCCGTTTCCTTGCCCATTGGAACAGGCCATTTATCGTACGCCCCGATCTACGCTGCTCCCCTTTTCCACCAAACGCCCATGACGAAGCACCGGCTAGACGCCTCCCAGCCTAAGAGGCGGAAACTCACCGACGGGCATTTTGGCATGGCCCATGCAGGCTTGAGCCATGCCACATTCATGACCATGTAACACGAATAATGACATCAGCATAATCCCTTGTAACTGCTACAAATTTCAAAAAACTGTAGAACCGTGATGTAATGTCGTACGACAGGGCCTCATTCCAGAGGCTGTAACACGAGGCGGTGTTGGGGCGATGTTGAGGCTATGAGGCATAAGCTGAGGTACTCAGCGACCTACAGATCGTCTCACGACAGCTGACGCATCTCAGGCATCTGCGGGCATGTAGCATCAGAATTCCGGCGTGGTGCGGGCTGCTGCGTCCCACCTGCCGGCGGCACGGATGTGCGGTAAGACGCGCCTCTTAGCTCCATCAATTAGGCAACTGAGATGAGAAAGCTTAAAGCAAGTAGTAAGTATGAAATGGCAACGATAGCGAGCCCGAACATTGGGACGTGGGGGCACATCCTAAGAATTTGGCCGAACAGATTTTACTAATTTTTGCCGGAATTAACCCCGCCCAGCTTGCATTTCAGCACGAGCAGTGGGCGCGATTTCAGCGCTGCCGAGGGCTGACGGTGCGGCCGCCTGACAGAAGCGCAATTTTGGCCTGACCGAACATGAAACGACGGGGCGTAGAGAGGTGATTTCTGGCGCCGTTGAATGGCTGAATTAGGCCCTGCAATGGCCCAGCCTCCGAAGGGGCAGCAAGAATGTGCTTAAGGTTTCAGACCCGCAAACTCAAATCCCCCAAAAAAGAAACTCCTGGAACTTCTTTCGCGCGGAATGTGGGTGGAGGCTGACCGCGAAAGTGCCGGTACGAGGATCCAGCCGAGCGATGGCATACATTATTTGCAAATGAGTACCAAAACCGGTCAGACGCATTAACAAAGCCGATGCAAGGTGAATGTTACATTCTGGGCAGATTATGTTAATGGGACCGGGCTCCATGCAGAGCCCGGGTTTTGAACAATGGTAGCACGCTTACGCTAGCCCGATGATGTAACGCATGGGCCCATCTCAGGCCACTGAGCAAATACCGAATTGCAGATTTTCCGGATGCAAAATCGTTATACGAATTTTGAGAGCAGAATTGGAGACCAGAACTGAAACTAGACAACCAACTCAACATTCCTAGCTCGTTTCAAGGTCACGTAGCTCGTTCCGCGTATAATTGCCATCCGTGCCCTCCTAAGGCCGAGCACTAACTCCGACTCGTAATCTCCTTTCCTGGTTGGTGGCAAGTTACGGTTGTTGGGACGCTTCAGGCCGAAAACAGTGGTGTTGGTATTTTTGGCCACTTGGTTGCACTGTGGCTCAGCCGGGATTGTAACCATGTAGTTGCATTTCGCAACGAGCCTTTTTTCCTGGATTTGCCTTTTTTTGGTCTGCTCTCGTAATTAGTAGTTCCGCGTGTCATCACCTCGCCATCGCTTCCTGCATCACCTACTCATCTCCATGGCCTTTGGTAAATGTGGGGTCTGCTCCCAGAACCAGGCGAAATACAAATGCCCCAAAACCTCGGTGGAATACTGCTCTCTCCAGTGTTTCAAACAAATCGATAAAAGCAAAGAGCCTGGCACAACCGTTGAGTCCACAGATACGATAGCCCAATCCAGCGAAACCAAAGAAAGCATAGGATCTCAAGCCCAAGAGAATGCTCCGGAAACCTCTGTCAATGAAATCATTGCAAACGACCCTGTCATCAAATCTCTATTAAACTACAAAGCTCTTCGTGTACATTTGGGCGTGGTGTTGAAGCTACTTCAGGACTCGCTGATCACAAGAGAGCCTTTGTATGAAAACAGAAAGGAAATCGCCAACATGCGGCTCTGTGATCTCCGAGTAGGTGGTTCTGAAGAGAACGAGTTGGTCGAGGAGTTTGTGCAAAGAGTCTTGTATTTGCTGAAAGAGCAAGTGGCATAGAGATCTATTTTGTTCAAGTGCCAGCCTTTGGAAGGTCATCTCCTATCTTGTACCCTTCCAGTGCACCTTCTCATCCACATTCACCGGGTCCATCTTCACTTGGAATAGATATCCTCCCAAGTCGCCCTCGTATTCCACCTTGATTGGAGCATCGAGGTCTTCGTGATCTGCATGAGCACTAGTGACAAACAAAGTGTCTCCATTCTTTCCTCCAAACGTGGTGCAGGTCAACCGTTCAGCTGGAAACTTCAATTTGCCCAACAATTCGCCGTCCAAAGTGTACTTCAACACCGTGGACTTGCCAAAAACGGCATGGTAGACAACTCCATCTTTGGTGACAGTGCATCCGTCTGGCGATGCCGGGTCTTCATTGGGAAAAGCTGTGGTCAAGTCAAAAGCGACCTGTCTGTTGCTCAACGTCACGGTGTCGTGGTCATAGTCAAACACCCAGAATTTGTATGTGGGAGTATCGGCCCAGTAGAACTTTGTTCTGTCTTGGCTGAAAGCAAGCCCGTTGGAGATGAACGTATCCTCAATCATCACTTTGATCGACAAGTCTTTTGCGTCCACCCGGTACAAACGGCCTTCTGCCTTGACGCCCTCTTTTTTCGTGGTGGGGAAGTCGTTCATGACTCCAATCCAGATATTGCCCCATGGGTCGACAAACCCGTCGTTTGATCTCAATCTCTCGTTTTGAGAGGCACTGTGGGGATACTTCACGAGATATGAGAATTCCTTGGTCTTGAAGGAGGACGTAACGATACCGTACTTGGCAGCAGCAACCACAATATCGGTGTCCTCGGTGAGGAATATAGCACCAATAGATTCGCCAGGCTCGTCGAACTTGATGACCTCATGGGACTTTTCGTAGTCGTTTTCGTTGTCGAGGCTGATTCGGTGGATTTCGGCAAGGATGATGTCCACCCAAAGAAGCGTGTTGTTGGCTGGGTTGTAGGTTATACCCTCCAATAGCCTGCCTCTGTAATTGGGCAAAAGAAGCTGTCGTTAGTAACATGAGGTGCATCGATTGAAAACAGCGCCAATTGAGCTGTTTCCACTCAAAATTGAATGGCACATACTGCTGATTTGTCGAATGTGGTCATGGTGAGGAAGTGTGGAGTATGAGTGGGGCACAGATCTTATATAGAAGGTGCGCAACACTACGCAATCGGGATCCGATGGGCATCTCAGGTCCGTCTGGAAAATATGTCAAAAAGTGACAGATCGCCAGAAGAACGTTGGCTGTTTTACTTGAATACATTAAATTGTTCAGATACAGAGATTTGAATCTGCATGTGCATTCACAGATACGGTTATTAGAAGCTAAATTCTATTCCCTCTGCCTTCGTTCTTCCCCTCATTCATTCCTCAATCCTCCGAATCCTCTTTCCCCTCATTCTTCCGGTCATGTAGTTCCATGGTCTTTGCCAACTCGACCAATGCTTCGGAGTTCAACAGCGCATCCACGACTTCGATTGGAACCTGGCTTTCACTGTGGTCCTTGCGTGCCAAGGCACCGAGATTGGTCTCCGTGATAAGCCGGAGCTCAAAGGTACCGTCGTGTTCTTTTTCTAGGAGCTCGTGCCACGTGAACAAGAGACTGTCCCATTTTCTGGTGAATGGGTTGATGTCGAGAATGGTAACACGGTCATAAGGATTGGCGATGTAGACGTCCATCACATAGTCCTTCAATGGAAAGTCGGATGTGCTAAGAACTTCTTCTTGGAACTTCTCGATCAGCGCATGCAATGTGGACTGGATATCCTCGAGAAACTGGTAGTGGTGCAACTCTCGCTGACAAACACCCAAGACTTTGCGGTCCAGAACGAAGATCCGAAACTCTAAGGCTGGGTTGATGTCACGAATCCACTTCTTGATCACGAGTTCGAGCGGAACACGTTCACCTGTGTGTTTGTCATCACATTCTTCGTAAATGTGCCCATCCACGTCATGTGCAACGTGGTCTGAGGCATTGAGCAACATGTAGATGTCACTGGTGGACAGGCACTGGATGTTGTTATTGATAAGAATCCACTTGGCGTCTTTGGGGGCTGACCAATTGAGTTTGGCAGTGACAAACTTGTATCTATCCACCACGCTTTGAATTTCGGAATCGAATTGCTCAAAGCCAGCAACTGGGTTGCTGGACTCGTCCTCGTCATCCTCCCAGTCGCTGTACTCATTATCGCTTGTTTCACGTACGCCGTGGCCATATTTGGGCGGGGGCAAACGGATACTGTCACTGTTCAAGTACTCTATGAATGCTGGTGGGATCGGGCTGAGCACTTTAGCTGGGGGAATATGCGAGGAGAAGTATTTAGACCATGTTGAGTAGGAACACTGGTTTATTTGTTCGCAAGAGACATGAAGCTCTTTGAAGACGTATGGATCTTGAGTCATGGTGATGATGCGAGGCCGATGGCACCTTTTGACCAGATGCGAACCCGTACCTCCGAGTTGCAGCCATCGTCACGAATCAATGACGGTCAAGTACGTGAAGAAAAGGGAGGGGATGCAGTGTCGATAATGGAAATTACCCGAGTATGATAAAGTGTGGCTGGTGAATGCTTCAGAGGTATGTTGATCGAAAGCTCTGGAAAAAGCTACGGTCTACCCTTATCATCCAGGTTGTTCACACCCATCAAAAGTAAACAGTTTATGACTCTACAATTTACTAGCGTCCACTTTTCAAGATTTCTGAATAAGTAATACGACTATCAATTTTTCGCTAGCCATTGCTCTATTCTAACTTTTGGAGTTGGCCACCACCTGGTCACATGACGTTGTCGACCACGCGCATCCACCAGAAAAAACCATAGTGCTAGATCGAAAACCAACTACCATGGCCATGGCCCAAACCCAAACTGCGCCCTCGAACGCCACGTTCAAGGACAAGGAGAAGCCACAGGAAGTCCGCAAGGCCAATGTGCTCGCCGCCAGAGCCGTCAGCGACGCCATCAGAACGTCGTTGGGCCCTAAGGGTATGGACAAAATGATCAAGACCAAGAAGGGCGAGATCATCATCTCCAACGACGGCGCCACCATTCTAAAACACATGGCCATCTTGCACCCGGCCGCCAGAATGCTTGTGGATGTCAGTGCAGCCCAGGACGTGGAGGCCGGCGATGGAACAACCTCGGTGGCCATTTTGACGGGATCCCTCTTGGGTGCCGCCGAGAAGTTGCTCAACAAGGGCATCCACCCAACGCTCATTGGTGAGTCGTTCCAGCGTGCCGCTGCAAGAGTGTGCGAGGTGTTTTTGGAGATGTCCCACAAGATCTCTTTGAGCGACCGTGAGGTGTTGATCAAGGCTGCCTCCACGTCGCTTTCCTCTAAGATTGTGTCCCAGTACTCGCCCTTGTTGGCTCCATTATCTGTCGATTCCGTGTTGAAGGTCATGAACGAGTCCCAAACCAACGTCGACTTGAACGACATCAGACTCATCAAGAAGGTGGGTGGTACCATCGAGGACACCGAACTTGTGGATGGTGTTGTCTTGACCCAGACCGTCTTGAAGAGTGCTGGTGGTCCCACCAGAGTGGAGAAGGCCAGAATTGGTTTCGTGCAGTTCCAGTTGTCTCCTCCCAAGCCAGACATGGAGAACAACGTGGTGGTGAGCGACTACAGACAGATGGACAAGATCCTCAAGGAGGAGCGTGCATACTTGTTGAACATCTGCAAGAAGATCAAGAAGGCAAAGTGTAACGTGTTGTTGATCCAAAAGTCTATTTTGCGTGACGCTGTCAACGACTTGGCCTTGCATTTCCTCGCCAAGTTGAACATCATGGTCATCAAGGACATCGAAAGAGACGAGGTCGAGTTCTTGACCAAGGCCACTGGATGCAAGCCCATTGCTGACATTGACAACTTCACCGAGGACAGATTGGGTTCCGCAGACTTGATTGAAGAGACGGAATCTAACGGCTCCAACATCGTCAAGATCACCGGTGTCACCTCCAAGACCACGAAGCCAACCGTGTCTGTTGTGGTCAGAGGTGCCAACCAGTTGGTGTTGGACGAAACCGAGAGATCCATTCACGATGCTCTCTGTGTGATCAGATGTTTGGTCAAGGAGAAGGCTTTGATTGCCGGTGGTGGTGCACCCGAGATAGAGGCATCCAGAGTCTTGGCCAAGGAGGCCACGAAATTGAGCGGCATCGAGCACTTTGTCTACCAGGAGTTTGCTCAGGCTTTGGAGGTGATTCCCACCACGTTGGCTGAGAACGCTGGTCTTAACCCAATCAATGTTGTGACGGACTTGAGAAACAAGCACGAGATGGGCGAGAAGAACGCAGGCATCTCGGTGAGAAGATCGGGAACCACCAACACCTTCACAGAAAACGTCTTGCAACCCACGTTGGTCAACACCAGCGCCGTCACGTTGGCTGCTGAGACCGTGAAGTCCATCTTGCGTATTGATGACATCACCTTCAGTCGCTAGCCTTGTATTTTAGTCCAACCGCCAATAATCAACGATTTCAAATATTCGAAATGTAGAAGCTTCTTACTTTTGCGAAATTTTTGGACTACTCAAAAGTGGGATTTACAAGATCTGATTCTACCGTACATTGCCCTTCTATTATGCAAACTTGACCGACCGAGAAACGTTCTTCTTGATACCGGTCTTCTCTCCCTCGTATGGTCCTCTGTTGTTCTGGTCGTACACTTGTCTGACGGACTTGAGCTTCTTCTTGGCCTGCTCGTACTTCTTTCTCTTCTTGACTCTGGCGTTTCTGTTGTCGTTTCTTCTGTTGGGCGTGAGGCCCTTGTTCTTCTGGATCTGGAAGTTCAATGCTCTCTTTCCATCCTCACCAAGAGACTCCTGCAACTCGGCCAACTTACCTTCTCTGGCAGCCTTCTTGGCGAGTTTGTGTGCCTCTTGACGGGCGTCCTTCTTGGCCGTCTTGGCCTGCTTGATGGACTCGTAGTACTCGCCTGCGTCGTCCTTGATTTCCCGGGCTGTTTGCTCATCAGCAGAGCCCACGTCGTCGCCGTCCAAATCGTCGCCCAAACCGGCCTTGTCCAAGCCCAAACCCCTTTTCCTGGCCTCCTCGATGAGCCGCTGTTGTCTCTCGAAGAGTCTCTCTCTGTAGGGCAAGTCCAGGTCGCCATTGAACTTCTCGTTTTTGGCGTTCTTCTGCGCAGCCTGGTCGATCTTGGAGGTGTAGAAACGCAAGGTCTTTCTTCTGCGTCTCTTGTCCTCGCCGTCGATGCTGTCGGGCGTAGCTGCCTCGGTGAAGTCGCTGGCGGCGGCGGCAGCCGGCGTCTTGATGGTTCTCTTGGCCAAAGGATTGAGTTCGATTTCCTCTTCGCTGGACTCTTCTTCCTCCTCTTCCTCATCCTCCGATTGCTCAGAGTCCGTGGCAAGAGCAACTTGCTCCATGGGCTCATCGTCACTCTCAGCACTTTGCTCGATCTCTTCCATTTGCTCCTCGCTTTCCTCTTCGCTCTCTTGTGGTTCTTGAACACGCAACTCGTTGGCTTGTCTCCAGACCTCTCTCGAACTAAGGATCGACTCCATCACGGGACTATCTTTCATGGAAAATGTCGACTTCGACTTTAAGTTGTCCACAAACATCGACAAGTACGACGAGATGGAACTCAAGTATGCAGATAGAGCCACGAACTTGACTCTGACAACAGGGCTGGCCTGGTCTTGCTTGAAGGACTCTAGTTGGGGCAGGAGCAGCACGAACTCGTTCAAGAGCGGCGTGAACTCGGGGAATGAACCGTTCAAATGCTTGAGTTTGTCCTCATCTTCTAGACTGTGGAAATCCACCTCCTCCTCTTCTGCCACAGCGCCGGGGGCAACGGTGTCGTGCTCCTCGGCAGCCTTTTTCCAGTCGCCCATCATGTCCTCATCCACGAAATCGTCCACGTTGAGCTCCTGTAAATGTTTCTTCTGCTGCCTGAGAGCCTCCTCGGCCATTTCCTTGCCGTCTTCGTCATCACTGAGGTCTTCGCCACCGTAGTAGTTTCTCTTGGAACCCCAGCCACCGTCTTCGTCTTGCTCTTCTTCTTCGTCGTCTTCGAAAGCGTCGGCTTCTTCCTCGCCCTCACTGGCGCTTTCGTTGAGAGACTTGAGGCCCATCACCTCTTCCTCGGAGTCCTCCACGTCGGAGGACTCATTGGCGTAGTCTCCAGCCTCGTCTAGGAGAATCTGTTCTCTTTTGGAATCGAATGCATCGAGCTCGTTGTCCGACAAATCGTCGTTACGGGCCATTTCTGGAGAAGAGTGTAGTTGAGAAGTCATCTCTCTTTTCAGCCATGTGCCGGACTAGGCAGCGATGGATCAACGAAAGACAAAATCAAGAGGCAAAATAAGAGACAAAGGAAGAGACAAAAGAGAAATCAAGGAAGGGTGTAGTAGAAATTTACTGTGAGCTCAATTTGATTTTGAAATGAACCAGTCACTTCGAATTATCCCCTTTCGTTTGTACCTCAGTTCACCGTGAAAATACAAGTAGTAAAGCTACAACAACGAAAGAAAACAATAAAAAACCTTTCCTTCACCCTTTCTTCAGCTTTTTCGTCATCAATTGGAAAGTCCATTTTGCTGTTTTGTTCAAATTTTTGTTATGAACATTATTCTCGTAGCTCTTCTTCAGATCAGCCTTCTAGTGCGACATCAGCATCGCACAACACCTTCTCATGTCCAACAGACTTGAATCGCTCAACTCCAAGAAAGCCCCCAAGCCGGGGCTCAAGTTCAAGCCCAAGGTCGTTGCTCGTAAGAGCAAAGAAGACCGTGACAAAGAGGCACCCGTGGTCAAGGTGGAAGATGCCGCTCGTTTGCCCACCTCTTCTCGTGGCAGAGCCACCACCAGGGGCCGTGGCCGTGGCCGTGGCGGCGCCTACGTGGGCACCCACTTGGTCTCGTCGGGCCCCTTGGCCCAAGGAACGGTCGACATGGGCGGCGGCCGCACCACCTCCAAGACAGGCTTGACCGCAGACAAAGTGTACGGCACGGGTGAGCTGAAGAGCTCGGTGTCGATGGCCAGCATGAAGCTCAAGAGCCGAGAGCCGCTGGAGGGCCCCGTGGAGGACGGAGACAGCGACGGCGACGATCCCACCCGCATCAACATGAACAAAGAGTACGCCTTCGACGACGCAGACACAGTGTTGTTCCCCGTGCAACCGCAAAAGAACGCCGACTCCTTGTTGGAGCCCACGTTGGCGTACGGCGAGGCCGTGCTGGCGTCCAACTCGCGGGCAGCCTCCCACGCCCCGCTGGGCTCTCCCGTCAAGGTGGAAGACAGCGACGGCTCGCCCACTCCTCCGGTGGTGGATGTTTCGGACGAATTCTCCGCCGCGGAGCACGACAAGCTCATTGACGACCAGCGTTCGATCGTCGACTTGGTCACAGCACAGCTTGACGCTATGAAAACCGACTCGACGCCGAGCGACCCCGACGGGCTCATGCTCTTCCACATTCCAAAAGTGACCCCGACCGAGGGAGCCACCGCCACCCCCACCTCCAAATTTGCATCTGCCAACGCCGCAAACTTCCACGGGCACATTGGCCAACTCAACTTCCACCAGTCGGGCAAGATCACGATCTCGCTCGCGGACGGCACCTCTTTGGAGTGTGCCAAGGGCGCACCCTTCTCTTTCCTCCAGGAGGTGTACGTGGTCGACTCTCAAGAGGACGCCAAGCTGGAAGACGGCTCGCAAATGGCCGTGTTGAATGCCGACGGCGAGAAACTTGTGGGCAACATCCACCGGCTCGGCGACGTTTCCGCCAAAATTGTGGCCACGCCTTCCATCCAATATTGATCTACGCCATCATCCGATATTAATATAATGCATCTATTTAGACAAGCCTCTTTTTTCTTGACTTTCTTTAATTGTTGATCAACCGTGCGGTCAAGGCCTCCAAGTCCTCCAACGTCTCGGGCTCGTCAAGCTCCACAACGCCGTCGTCACGCTCCTCACGCTCCTTTTGGAACCATCTGGGCTTCTTGGGCTCCCGCTCTTCGTCGTCCAGTGACTCAAGGTCCTGGTCCAAGTTGCCGGTACCGAGCGTGGCCACAGCCTCATCGTCGGAGTCACTGTAGTCCGCCTCTCTCATGCGCTCCATCTCCTTTCTCTTCCGCTTCTTTTCTTGTCTCTTTGCACGAGCGAGTTCCTTATCGGCAACATCGGCGGTGCTCATAGCCTCTGTCTCCTTCTGCACGTACTTCTCCTTTTGTGACTTGGCGTCTCCTTCCTTCTTGAAGTCCTCTTCGTCCTCCAACTCATAAAGTGGGTGAGCCACACCTTCCTCGTCGAACTTGAGCTTGGTAGGCAATCCCTTGTTTGTGATGGAGAGTTTCTTAGAGAGTGCCTTTTTGGCAGCTCTCTTCGAGACGGGAATCGACAAGTCGGGGAGTTCCTCTTCCCTGATGTCGTGGTCCTTTCTCTTTATGCTCATGAAGTCATCCTCATCGCTGTCGTCATCGCCTCTGAGTCCGGTACCCGTCAACTTTAAGTACTCCTTGGACAAAACAGTCTGGTTCTGTCTGTCGAACATTCTGTCATACTTGGTCTTTACCGACTTCGACTCGTCGGCCTTGGTTTCTCCGTCCTCGTCGGCCTTCTCCAACTCCATCAATTTCTTCGACATGTTCTTCTTGTCTCTGTTGCTCTCTCCGCCCTTCATCTTGATCTTGGGGGCACCTGGCAAACCCAAGGACTCGGCGTATTTTTCGGCAGGAAGCTTCTCGACATCGAACACTTCCTTGTCTTTTTGAACGTAGATGGATCTGTAGTAGGAGATGAACGCACGCTGGCCCAAGTTCTTCATCTTTGGGTCTTTGAAACACAAAGATTGCAATTGTGGTCTGATGGATTTCTTGCTCTTCTGCTTGATGTTCATGAACTTAGGCTCAATGTTGTTGGCCTTCAACTTCTTCAACATTGCCTCTTCCTCGGAGGGCAAAAGCATGGTGAGCGACTTTCCTGGGCGACCAAAACGAGCACAACGACCAACACGGTGCACATAAGTAGCAGCATCTTCGGGACAGTCGACTTGCACAACCCAATCGATGGCTGGGAAGTCCAAGCCTCTGGCCACAACATCGGTAGCGAAAAGACAAGCGAACTGGGCGTGGGTGAACTTCGTGGTTGTCTCCAACCGCGTGATTTGCTTGTGGCGGCCGTACAACTTCAACAACGAGATACCCGGTTGCAAAGTTCTGAACGACTCGTATGCGTATTGGACTTGCTTCAGCGAGGAGAAAAACACGAGGATTTTGCTCTTCAAGTGAGATTTGATGAAAGACCACAAGACGTCGAGCTTCTCGTCGAGTGGGATGCGAATGTAGAACTGCTCCAAGGACTCTGGAGTGGCTGCCAAGTGGTTGTCGGAGGAAACACCGATTTTCTTGGGGTTCGTGAGCGAAAGTCTGGCCAAGTCTGCAACGTTGTCAGATTGCGTGGCAGAGAAAAGAAGCGTTTGTCTGGTGGGCGGCAAGTGGCCCACGATGCTGTCGATTTGCTTCTTGAATCCCATGTCAAGACACCGGTCGGCCTCGTCCAAGACAAGCACTTGAAGATTGTGTGTCTCCATGCCAACGGTCTCATTCAAATGCTGCGAGATTCTTCCCGGAGTTCCCACGAGGATGTTCATACGGGCCACTCTTTCCTTCTCGTATTGCACATCCTTACCACCGGTGACAAGACCGGCCGAGAACGAGTTGTACTTTCCGATTTTCGTGAGCACCTCAAAGATTTGCACGGCCAACTCACGCGTGGGGGAGATAATCAAGGCGGCCAAGCCGTCGTACTCGGTGATTTTGTTTCTGACCAAGGCCTCGATCACAGGTACCAAAAATGCAAGCGTTTTGCCGGAGCCGGTCTTCGCCGTTCCCATGACATCGTGGCCCTTCAAAGAAACGCAGATAGTTTTTTTCTGGATGTCGGTCATTGACACGAAGTTGGCTTCTCTGAGTCCACGGATGGTGGCTTCGGTGATGGGAAGGTCCAGAAACTGGTCCAAAGTTTGCATGCTGGTGTCGGGGTCGAACTCTTCAATTTGCTTCTCGATGCGGGCGAGCTCCTCCTCCTCGCTGAGCCGCTTGGCCTTTCTGTCGAGTTTCTTGTTTTTGTGTTGTTTCGCCATGGTGGACTGTGAGGTTGATCAGTGAGCATTGATGAGCATCGTGAAAACTTGAGGCGTACTGCAGGGAGCGCATGGGCTACCAGGCATCAACAAACCACCAAGATCCTTTTTTTAATCAATTCTGTGATTCTGTGATTTATCATCTTTGCACTTAATTTCTGAAATTCTTCTCTCTGGTCGTTAAAAATTGAGTGTCTCGGCGTATTGAAGCGCCAAGTCGCCGTAGGCATCTGGGTGGTCCAGGTCCATCATCTGCGTGCACAATGTTCCCTCTGGCAACTCGTGTTTTTTTATCAAATGCTGGAAGATTTGCGTAGGGTCCACATCTTTGTAGCCTGCCGGGTCAACCTCCATTTGAATCAAAAACCCACGAAAGGCTCCGTGTAGAGAGACATTGGCCGTGCGGAGAATCAAATTTCCGTTTTCGAGCTCGTAAATCTGGCCGCCGTCACCCTTCATTTGTTGTCTCTGGGTCCACAAGCTCTGCATTCTCTGGTTAAGCATAATGTCGAAGGAGTCGTTCAAGCCCGTGGTAGCTCCTTCGTGCAAATGGTCATTTGGAATGGCAAACTCTTCCTTCGTGCTGAGCTCTTCTTGCACGACGTGGCTGAACACAGCAGCAGAGCTCTTGTTGACTAAGGTGATGCAAGAGTCGTTGAGATATGAAGGCACCCAAGTGTAGAGAAATGAGCTGTCTGGGGCGGTGCTGTGGGTGTTGGCCAATTCTGGTGGGATGGAGCTGAGGTTGTTGCGGAAAACTTTGAATACAAAACTCCAGTTGCCTTTCATGGCAGGGAGCTTGGACGCCACTGTGTCGTGGAACTGGATGATGCTTTGGGGTGAGGCATTGTGAACAAGAAGAACACTGATGTTAGTAGAAGCCAGTGAAGGGAATTGACTCGCCGGGTCGGCTATGTGCTATGGTAAATGCCATTAACATAAGGCCTTAAATCTCGGGTCATTCAAACAATCTCACATACGCAGAAACCATGTTAAAGTCAGCACGGAAGTAGACTGTCGTCGATCTGTGGTCGTGATTGAGTAGCGGTGAGCAAACACGCACCCGTGCACCGCATTTGCACCCATCGCAGATTTTCTCATTATAGACTAGACATCCTATTTCTCCATGTCTGGCCCTATTCAAGTGGCCCAGGAGGCCATTTTCACCGGTGCCAACAAGCAAGGCTTTGTTTTTGATTACAGGTCCACCGTGGTTGCGTTCGGTGCAGGCACAACCGTTGCATTGTGGAACCCTCTAGCGGAAGACAAGCGGGGAGTGTACCAGACGCTTAATGCCCACGAGCGGGAAGTCACCTGTGTGAGGTTTATCGAGGACAGGTTGCTTACTTGCGCTGAAGATGGCAAAATTTGCTTGTGGACGGTCGCCTCTGACTCGGCGTACCCCACCTATCAGTTGGCTCAATCCAACGAGCTAGAGGACTGCTCCATCACCACCTTGGCAATTGCCGACAACAAACGATTTATCACTGGAGACTCATCCGGAACGGTCAAGTTTTGGGCAGTCACTGATGCTGGCCTCGAAATCACTGCTTCGCTCTCGGTGAAGCGCAACTTCTATCCTACTGCGGTCTGTGTGCAAAAAATCGACACTCATTACTTGTTGGTGGTCGGCGGAACGTCACTGGACTTGTTTATATACTCCGTCGATCCTTCTTTCACGACGTTCGTGCAATCCGCTGTGCTCACCGGCCACGAGGACTGGATCAAATGCTTGTCCTTTGTCACAGAAAAAGAAGGTGCCGACTACATCTTAGCCTCGGGTTCCCAGGACAGATACATCCGTCTTTGGAGATTGCGCTTGAACGAGGCCATCGACGACTCGGACGAAGACGAGTCAAAGCTTGTTCTCTTGTCGAACAAGCAGTACAAATTTGCATTTGGTGAGGGCCGTGCAGCCTTCAGCTTCGAGGCCTTGATCATGGGCCACGACGACTGGGTGACCGATCTCAAATGGCACCCGTCTACAAGCACAGACTCGGGTAGCAGGAAATTGCAGTTGTTGTCGCTGAGCGCCGACACGTCTTTGATGATCTGGGAAATGGACCCCGACTCGGGAATCTGGGTCACCGCCAGTCGGCTCGGAGAAATGTCCATCAAGGGTGCCTCCACCGCCACCGGTGCTTCAGGAGGTTTTTGGGCGTGCGCCTGGTTCCAGGATCCCACGTCTTCAACCCAGTTCATTCTCGCCAGTGGAAAGACCGGAGCCATTCGAGTCTACCAATCCCATGACGACACCTGGGATTCTGTCTTGGGTGTCACCGGAGCCACGCGTGAAATCACCGACTTGGTGTGGTCTATTGACGGCTCATACTGCTTGGCGACGTCGTTGGACCAGACCACCCGTTTGTTCGCTCCGTGGTCCAAGAACAGACCCCACCACGACTCCAAGGTCACCTGGCACGAGTTCGCCCGGCCCCAGATCCACGGCTACGACATGATTTGCCTCGACAACTTGTCTGCCACGAAGTTCGTGTCCGGAGGAGACGAAAAGGTCTTGCGTGTATTCGAAATGACCCAGTCGATCAACACGCTTTTGCATAAGTTCTGCGACGTCGAAGTAGACGCAGAACCACAGACACTTCCCGAATCGGCCTCGTTGCCCGTTCTTGGATTGTCGAACAAGGCAGCCAACGAGCAGTTGGAGGCCGGTGAGGCTCAACAGAGAGAGGAAAACTTCCAGAACGAGGAGGAGGACACAAACGAGGTCGCCGATGTTCTCACAACTTTGCATGGCCCACCGTTGGAAGACCACTTGCAGAGACACACGTTGTTCCCTGAGCTCGAGAAGCTATACGGACACGGCTACGAAATCACCTGCTGTGCCTCTTCTCCCAGACATACCCTCATAGCATCGGCATGCCGCTCCAACTCGGCAAAGCACGCCGTAATCCGCATATTCAACGCGCAGAAGGAGCTCCAGCTTGTGGAGAAGGTGTTGACAGGACACAACCTCACCATTACAAGCTTAGAGTTTTCTCCCGACGGCGAGTACTTGCTTGCCGTGTCTCGTGACCGTCAATTTTCCCTTTGGAGGGTCTCAGACGAAAAAGAGGGACAGTTCGAGTTAATTGAGTTGAACCCGAAGGCTCATACCAGGATCATCTGGGACTGTTCGTGGGGACCACAGGGAACGTCTGTGTTTGTCACCGGTTCCCGTGACAAGAGCATCAAGGTGTGGAGCTTGGGCAAAGAAGGTGTCGCCACCGTCGCTAGTATCAAGACTGAGGCACCCGTTACATCTGTCAGCTGCTACCAACGAGAGTTGGTCAACGGCCAATTGATCATTTCTGCGGGTCATGAAACCGGAGCTGTGACTATTTTTAGCTTGGCCATCAACGATTCTTCGTTGAAGGAGGTTCACGCTTTAAGTAGTGACATTTTACCTGCCTCCAGGGTCAGCAAATTGGCATTTAGCAACGCTGGTGGGCCAAAGTTGCAACTTGCGGTGGGCAGCAGTGACCGGTCGGTGAGAATCTACTCCGTGGAAAAGGGTGCCCTCGTTAATCAATAGATCAAGTCGATTACTCTCCGAAAATGACAAATGTAACCGAGTTTCTCTGTTCTACTATTCTCGAAAAGCAACAAATCATGAAACTTGAAAAAGTAAATCCAACTCGATGAGTAAATTTCTAACTTTTTTTTTTCCGAGTCGTTGCACTTCGCCTCTATGTTGCAACCTAGGCTAGCAACTGGTGGTTGGGCCGCGCACGCCCGGGTCAACAAGTATCGAGACTGAACAACGCAGTACCTAACACAACACAATGGCCGATAAATTCCCCGAAATTGACGTCGAAACAGATAACACCAACTTTGAGGGTGACTTCATGTCCAGAGAGAAGGAGCTCGTAGGCGATGAGTTCCAAACCGAAAACGACAACGATATTTTGGCTGCTAGCGACGACGACCAAGAGATCCAGGACTTCAAGGATCAATTCCCCGACGTCGGCGAAAGCGAGGCTGCCGCCCCAGCTGAGGAGGAGGTTGAGGAAGACGAGTTTGAGGGTTTTGAATCCACGCCTAAAACCCCTGCATTGCAGGGCGAATCCGAACCCTTGAAGGAGTGGAAACAACGCAGGGATTTGGAGATCGAGGAGAGAGAGAAGGTCAATGGCCGCAAGAAGGAGGAGATTATCAAGGCTGCTGAGCAGAGTATCGACGACTTTTACGACAACTACAACAACAAGAAGGAGGACCACTCCAAGCAAGTCTTGAAGGAGGAGGAGAAGTTCTTGGAGAAGAGAGACAACTTCTTGACGCGTGGAACGTTGTGGGACAGAGTGAACGAGTTGGTGAAGGAGGCCGGCGAGGTGCCCACGGGCGACCGTGACAGCTCCCGCTTCAAGAGCTTGTTGACCAAGTTGAAGGGTAAGGAGAACGTGCCTGGAGCCACCGGTTACACTAAGTGAGTCTTGCTTCGGAAGACTTGGGCTTTAAGCTCATAGAAAATAAAGACATATAACGATTGCAACGTAGCCCGGTCCAGCCGAGGCCCGGGGTATCTTAGCTCATAATATAGTTGACGGCCCGCATGATGGGGACCTTTTCCAATTCTTGACAAAGCTTGGCGTTGACGCCGATTTTGTTTCGTCTGATGTAGTCATTCAAGTCCATGAGTTGCCACACCAAGTAGCACATGACCACGGACTCCATCCGTTCCCAGGTGCCCACCCTCAAAATCGAGAACCATGGATGGTTCTCCTTGACAATGCGCCACTTCGAGAGAACAATCAAGCGGGCCAAATACATGTTGACTCCGTCGTAGAATTCAGCACTGAGTTTTGCGCTTGCTCCAGAACCAGCGGTGTACTTTCCGACCGTGTCCGAAACAATGTCGGCGTGCAGTAGTACCATTGCTGCAAATGCGGCGGTGAAGCCAACAGCTTTGATGTACACCTTGATGACTTGCTTCGTATTTGTTTGATACAACTTCTTGAGAGCAGATCTCTTCGTCAACTGGTGAGCGGTCAACGACAAGAGAAGCATTGCCCAGATGTTGGGGCCGTAAATGAAGTTCGCCACGGCGTTTGCCTTTGCAACACATTTTTTGAACGTGCTTTTGACGACGTCATACACGGAAACATCGGATTCCAGATGAAGATTGGAAAAGGCAGCGTAAAGGTGAGATGAGATCGAAGTGGCAAGGAAGTATGCCGTCAAGACACCGTTGTGAACCGCGTAGCTTTTTAAGAGCCCTAGCCAGTCGACTGACTGAAACTTGACGCCCATCCGGAAGTTGATCCAGATCGGATTGAGAATGTGCGACTTAATGGAGCTAGACAAGTAGCGCTGGTTCAACTTGTACTTTGTTGGAGTCAAATAGTTGGAAAGGATCTGGCCATAGATAAGCGGGAACACAACGAAGTGCTTCTTGTCATACAAGTACCTTACCCAGCTATTCTTGTCGTAAGACTGGAGCTTAAACACGCGTGATGTAGAAGGTGATACCACAATGGGAGAGCTTGGAGGATCTAGCGTGCCATAGTACTGTTCGGCAAGGTAGAGCAGGATATAGTCCTTGGGCAACCTGGAATTGCCTGCCAGTGCCGAGTACAAGATGGCAGCAGAGGTGAAGTTGGACAATTTGTCCAACCGCCGGGAGCTGATTGTGGGATCTTTGAATTTGGGAGTGAGCTTGCTGTGGAGCTGGGCACGTATGACAGGGTGGAGAGCTAGGAAAGCTGCCCAGCGAGCCGGGTACTTGGCCTTAATGAGGAATAAAATCAAAAGCCATTTGACAGCTTTCTTGAGTGACGGACTGGGCTCCTCTAAGTACGAGTCGTCCATTGCAAATTCTGATGGAAGTCCAAAATTGTGATTTAGTCTGAAATGTGGAGTCGTGTTTGTTGTGGAACTGGTTGCGAACCGTGGATGCGCGAGCACATGCAATGAATGGTGACTTGAAGGTGATACATTCATGGTAAGGTGCTTATTGTTTTTATTTCTATTCTCAATAATTCGAATTGAAAGACAGCTTTTCTCGTAGCGTTAGAGGTATTTATGACTATATTAATAAATACTCAATTGATGGTATGGTGCACCCTATCGTTTCCAGTTTTCTGCGATTGTATCTACAGGTTGCAAAATGTAGAAATGAATGAGACAAACTACAATCAAAAATACGCCATGAAAAGAGACACGAAACAGAAGGCAAGCTCAAACGAGCAATAAACTACCACCCGCACAGCTGAATTTCCAAAATTATTTTCAAGTCACTATTGTGGCACCTCCAGCTACGTAAGTTCCGGGAACGAAGCAGATGCTAGACACTTTGACGGAAAAAAAAAATACCACCATTGCCGAAAGATTAGCAGAAAACAGTACTATTATTAGTTATTTGTAAATTTATTCAAAACTTCAAGCTCCATTCTCGGTTCGCTTGTATCCATGCCCAACTATCTGTTTGCAGCACCGCGAATCGCGTATCAACTGCTCTGATCTACAACTCACCTTGTTTCACCATGTCACAGAAACGCACGGGTACCCGCACAGAAACGCGGTCCCGGGGCATCAATTTCAACACCGTTTCGCCGTCGCCAGCCAAAATCACAGTCTCCAAGCGCTCAGAGACGCCGAAACCTTACAGAGGTACACAGAACGATCCCACCACACCCACGCCATGCAAAGTGCCCAACAACAACTCGTATGAGAGCGTGCAATCCTCGCTCAACTACAACTTTGAGCTCCCGGATACGTCAACGTTGCAGCGGCTAGACCTCAACGAGCAGCTACGACTCCTAGCCTTGAAGGAGATGTCTGTGGTCGAGATCAAAGATTCCATCTCTAGACTAAAAGCGCTTCTAGCGACGTCGGAGCTGGATATTCGCTATCTACAGAGAAGCATCCAGGGCTCGCTTCACAAGCAGTTCACACCCAAACCCTCTACAAGTACCACTCCCGCCAAACTTGGGCCCGATACCGATCTCACAAGACAGCGGACGCCGAGCGGTTCCAGGAGGAGCAGGTCTCGAGAAACGGAGCCGGGGCGTAACCTCACACCACATACACAGCATAAGGACACCGAGTCATGGGAAAATCAGCCCGACCGGCAGTCCAAACTTTGGTCCAACTTGGCCAAGCCCATGTCGTTCATTCTGCAGTTGGATAACATGATTCTGCACGAGTTCGAGAAGTCGCTAGGCGCTGGGTCTCCAGTGAGACCACAGAGAGAAAAACAAGACATCGAGCTTAAAACCTTCCGGAACAAGGAACCTCAGTCGGATGTGCGAACCGAGCTCGAAGTAAGCGGGAGACCACATCAAAACCAACACTATCCTTACTTCCACGGTGACACAGACGACATGTTCCAGGCTGTGTCGAGCTCGTTATGGTCTTTCGTCAATGACGTGAAAACAAACATGATTGCCACACTCAACGATGGCCCAACACTATACTCGCTAGCAGAATCGGAAACAGAACCGAGCGAGAAGCTCATATCAGTACCGGGCACGCCGACTGAAGACATTTCAAGCTTATCCGAGGACCCAAGCTCGTCCGCACCCAGCGAGCTGCCAGAGCTTAAGGACTTGGATTTGAGTCTCCGACTAGACAGCGACGAGGAGGAGCCCGTCGACTTGTCGATCTACTCATCCATGCGCCGAAACCCACTGTAACACTAACAGCATATCATCATCAATTGAAAGCACATAAGCACGTCAAACAAAAACTGTAACCTACACATTGAGTCGTAGCCTCTTGTATTCGCTTTTGTTCTGTCTACAATCCCTGCAAACCCTTGATCAACTCGGACTGCTTGCTCTCCTCGGCCTTTCTTTCAGAGACGTCGCCCATGGATCTCAAATCCTTGAGCAAAATGTCTTTGAGCTTGTCGAAGTACACGTCTTGCAACAAGTTGCGCACGTTGGTCTCTGACTTTTCCACCAATTGACCCAAATTCACGAGGTGCGCCCATTCGAGGGCCTCTCCCGCTGTGCTCAACGTCTGGGTGGTTTCCAATTGTCTCGTCATAGTACCAGACAACGATAAAGAGTCCGAGGACTTGGATTTCTGCAAGTCCAAAAGCACCGACGACGTAACTTTGTACGTGGCCGAAGTGGAGCTTTCCGGAAGAACCTCAAACACGTGGATGGAGTTCCATTGGCCGCAGCCATCTTCACTGCTCTTCTTGAAAAGAACAACCCCCGCAAAGCCTTCTTCCAAGCAGTTGGCGCTCAAGTCCTCGGCAGTGTCCCAGAGATACACGGAAGACAAACCGCCTCCGTCGTAGTACAAGTCTCTGTAGATGTCGAAGCTCTCGTTGGCCTTGATCTCCAACTGTCTCAACACTGCTGAGGGGTAAGGAGACTCGTCGTCCGCCGTGTCCGGAACGTACTTGTTGGAGAAGGGAGACCGGTACAGGTCACCGTCTCTGTTGTAGTCACAGCAAAGGAATTCCTTGTTTGTCTGGGGACACTTGGCCACTTTCAAGGGAGTGTCGACGGAGGACAACAAGTCCTGGGCCAATTCGGCGCCCTCCTCGGAATTGTCCTGCTGGAGGAGCGTACAAATGGACTCAAGGTTCTTGGAAACATCTCTTGGGTTGAGCCGCCGCAAAAGATCGAGCGAGGCGTCAAACTTCTTCTCGGCCAGCATGGTGTTGAGCGATTGAGGTGATACTATATCAGTGCGACTGTACTATATCAGTGCGACTATGGCAACTGGCCCAGCCAATTAATTGACACAGCATGATTGCTTCCAACAACTTGAGATTCTACAGCTTGTTTTAGTCTATTGTATATTTTCCGATCCCGTTATTAATATTCAGTCAGTTTAAGAAGATGGCACGTACTCCACACCCATTCTTGGAGCGTTCAAGATGATACCGGTGATGATACCAGAGATGATACCAGCCACAGGCAAGGTAATCAACCAACCGGCGTAACACCAGATCACCATTCTCCAGTTGACAGAGCGCCAGTCCAAGTTACAGAAACCAACGAAAACGGTGGCACCGACAGCACACTGGGTGGTGGACACAGGGATGGCCAATTGGGTGGCCATGACCACAGTGATGGCAGCACCAAACTCAATGGCGAAACCTCTGGATGGGGATTGCAAAATCATCTTGTTACCGAGGACACTCATGATCTTGTAACCGAAAGTCCAGATACCAATGACCAAGGCAGCGGCGGTGTAACAGAGAATCCAGATTGGTGGGGTGGCCTTCAAGCCCTGGTCAGCCCAGATAAGGTAAACGGTGGACAAAGGACCGGAAGCGTTGGCAATGTCGTTAGCACCGTGGGCGAAAGACATGGTACAAGCGGTGATGGCTTGGAGCAAGGAGAACAAGTACTCGATTCTGTTGTCGTAGAACTTGGACTTGGCGTGCATCTCGGAAACGTTACGACTGAGGGTGCCGACGCTGGTGGTTTGAAGAGAGATCACATCCTTGGTGAAACCGTGAGAAACAATGAGCCAAAGGAGACGTGGCCACAGCTTGGGGCCCTCGAAAAGCAACTTCTTCCAGAGAGTGGAAGTCTTCTCAGGCTCGGTAACGGAGGAGGCAGCAGTGACAATAACCTCGTCGCCGGTGCTGACGGAGTTCTTTCTCTCGATTGCCTCCTCGGCGTCCTCAAGGATACGCTCGACTTGGCGACGGCCCTCGTAGTAGTCGATGGTCAAGGTTTGTCCCTCTGGGATAGGTGGGATGTTGTCAGTGGACTTGAACCAGAAGACAGGGCCTCTGAAGATGTCGTACCACTTGAGGGTCCAGTCCTCGAACAAAACCTTTCTTCTGACGACAGGCCAGATGAAGATCATGTAAAGCAAAGTGGCCACGGCACCAACACCGAAGATGGCAGCAGCAGTGGTACCACCGGACAAGTCGTCCAACTTCAACTTTGGAGAACCCTTCCAGACAATCAACATGGTCAACACGGCGAAAGTGATGAAGACCAAGACGGGGATCAAAAGCAAAGCGTTCTTGATACCTCTCTTGGTGTCCTTGATCTCCAAAACACCGAACTTGCAGATGAGGAAGACAATGGCAGCGAAGCAGCCAGCAATACAAGGGGCAATGAACCACGAAGCGACAATCTGGGCGAAACCCTTCCAGCCCCAGATGATGTTGTCGGCACCGGTGGAGGCGATACCAACACCAATGACGGCACCAATGATGGAGTGGGTGGTGGAAACAGGCATGCCAATGGCGGTGGCAATGGAAAGCCAGATGGAAGAACCAACAAGAGCCATGGCCATGGCCAACATAAGCACGGTGGGGTCATCGTTGAAGGTGGAGGTCTTGATAACCTTTTTACGGACAGTGTCCGAAACTCTGTTACCGACCAACACGGCACCGAGGAACTCCATGATGGCAGCCAAGATCATGGCTTGCCAGTACTTCAAGGATCTCGACGAAACGGACGACGAGAAGGAGTTTGCAACATCGTTGGCACCGATGTTGAAAGCATCCAAGAAGGCAAAGATCATACCAATGGCAAAGATATAGTCAAACTGGTGATAGTACGCCATTTTGATTAGTTGATTAGATTCTTTTTTGGTGTATGAAAAATGATAAGGATCGGACTTTGCAGCGCCAGATCTTTATCTTTATACTATCGTCTGTCTACGCCGGGCCACGAGGCCAATTAATTGCCAGTGTATGTGAAGCCTTAACGCACAAGCTTTTTTCTTGTCGCACCTAGTGGGTGCAAAATGCACAAAAGTCTTGGCGCCTTGGCAGAACACGTTCCTGTCAGAGTTTATTATTCCCGGTTGATGGGGGCTTCATTTCAGCATACCTGGACCAAACAAAACATTTTCCCGATGAAGTTTACAAATTATACCGCTGGTGCTTACATTCCCTTAGTTTCAACTTACCCCGGTTTCTCATTGCTCGTGTGAGCAAATGTGCGGTCCGTCCAGCCGTGCATCTAGACGTTGAGCCCACGTGTTGGCCTCACGCAGGGGATTACTAGATACGGGTCGGATGACGGGGCGTCAAGCTGAACAGGCACATGAGGAGAGTCGCTAATGGGATGCGACACCGAGTGAGCTAACATTGCAGCAGACACATGGTCATCGTGGGGAGCCAAGCTGCAAAAAGAAATTGGACTAATACATACGACAATATTCTAGAAAACCTCGGCGTATGTGATGGGGCATCAGGTAATAACCTCGTGTGGCGTATTCGTCACGTGGTCAAATCTTACCTTCGCCTCGTCGCGAGAAGGCTTCTGGTATGGTGGGGAAGAGCTAGTCACGTGGTGACACAACCTCGTGGGGTCCGCCCATAAGCAGTAAGCGTTAAAGGCGTCACGTGGGAGAAGCACGTGAACCAGTCACGTGAGTAAAGAAAAGAAAAGAAAGCGTAGTCTTCTTTTATTTCAACTGATTCAAAAAGTATAGTTCTTTTGTTCGCCAACTCGCTTTCTGGCTGCTTTTGACTGGTCTTCGTTGTTTTTCGCACCCAATGACAGCTCGCTATTACTCAGCGGAGGTCATGGCGCGCAGCACGTGATCTGGGGTTCAAGGTTCTTCGGAAGCGAGTGTCGGAGATCATCTATTGCACTCCCTCTTCTTCCGTGCTTCCCACAATTTAAGCGAAAGCACATCCTCATATTTATTAATCCAGTCAATCTACTCGAAGAGTGTTCACATCTCCCCATATCCCTTACCAAAAATGTTTTTGCAAAGGCTAGTGCCCAGGGCACCACCCACCAGACTCGGGCTCCGTTTTATATCGTTCCAAACGCTCACGACACCTAACGAAAACGCCATCAAGTTCCTCTCGTCCGAGACCGTTTCTCCCGTGGAAAACACCACTTTCGAGTTTTCCTCTACCCTCCAAGCTGTGCATTCTCCTCTCGCCATGAAGATTTTGAATCTTGCTGGAGTCAAGTCGCTCATGATCGGCCACGATTTTGTCACGGTCAACAAGCAAGACCACGTGAACTGGGCCACTTTGAAACCGGAGGTGGTTGAGCTCATGGACAAGTTCCTTACCAGCAAAGAAGAGCCAGTCATCACGAAGGAGCTCATGGAGCAAAACGACTCACTCGCAGCTTCTGAGGACGACTCTGAGGTTGTTTCTATGATCAAGGAGCTCATTGATACCCGCATCAGACCAGCCATTCAAGACGATGGTGGCGACATCGAGTTCAAGGCATTTGACGAGCAGACTGGAAAGGTGTTCATCAAGTTGCAAGGTGCTTGCAAGTCTTGCTCTTCCAGCGAGGACACATTGAAGGGAGGCATTGAGTCGATGCTTATGCACTACATTGAGGAAGTCCAAGAAGTTGTGCAGATTCTCGATCCTGAAGAAGAGATCGCCAACAAGGAGTTTGAAAGACTTGAGTTCAGACTCAAGAACAGATCCTCTGCTGCTCCCGGCTCGCAAAGCGCACCTCCATCTCTTTAAACTTAATACTACCTTCAGCATCTAATGACTATTTATTACGACTTTCTGTAGGGATACTTTCTGCCGAGGCAAGATCACGGAGCACCTGCTGCTTGATGGTCGACAAGTTCTTGGCATCTTCAAACTTCGAGTTGAGCTCTCTCAAGAGGCCCTTCTCCATGCACTGCTTTGAGATCACCACCCGGACCTGCTCGAAAAGCGTGGCAAGCCAGGCGTTTTTGAACTCGTGCCAGTCTTTCGAGACTTTGTTGAAGCCCAAAACCCAACCAAGAGAGGCAATGGCAACTGCGGTTTGAGCTTGTAAACCGGTCCAGAAGTAGCCCACTGCAGCAATTACAGAGAGTGGCAATTGGTAATGGAGGAATGCTGTCACGAGCAAAGTGTACACAACGGGTTGTATTTCCTCTGGGATGCGGGTGTTGATCAACGAGCTTTTGAAGTCCAGCAAGGGATTCACGAGATGCGCCTTGTCCGTTTTCGAGTAGCTAGCGTATTTTTGTTCCTGGAGCCTGGCCACGAGCTGACCCTTCAAATAGTTGTAGCTGTCGATGCTCTTGTTCATGAAATGAGAATTGAAAAAGTCCTTGACGGAGTACTCCACGTTGTCGTTCAAGAAGTAAAGTTTCCACCAACGGAGTTTGTTGTTGAAAAAGTCGGTGGCTTCAGGAATCAACTCACGCTGGAGCTCGGAGTGCATTTCGCTGCTGCCATTGACCAAGGTGTTGAGCTTCAAGTCCTCGTAGATCACTTGGATTCTCTCGGTGGAAATGTTGTTGGATGCGATTTCAGTTTTGATGACGTTGAACATCCACCGGCTGAGGTTCTCGGAGCGCAAGAACCACAGCAAGAACTTGGATACCTCCAAGATGTTGCTGGTTTGGAGACTCTCAAAGTAATGTCCACCTGCTGCGGCATCATTCTTGTAAAAATCTTCGATTCCCTCGCTCAAAACCTGGCTGTTGATTTTGATGACGTGCTTGGGTGCGTCCAGTTTCGAGGAAAACGACGTTTCCGTGCTCTCGGTGGAATGTGGGGTGTACTCTGCATTATCGATCACAGAGAGTAAGATCTTCTTTCTCACGGCTTTGGGGAGTGAGTCAGCGAGCGACGTGGGCGATGCACAGACGTATATGTAGAAAGCACACACATCGACAAGTTTTGGGATGTCTTTGTCGTTGTTAATCTCCAAAATCTGCAACTCGTTGGGTACAGATTCCGATGGTGCAAGCACATCCGGGTACTGCGGTCTTCTTTCGGCGGATAAGAGCGGCGAGGGAACAGCTAAGTGCTTCAATGTTCGTGTAAAAGCTGCTGGAAGCGTCTCTGGCGGTTGCAGGTCCACGTAGGTGAAAAGATTGTTGTGTGTTGTGGACCGAGATGCTAACTGAGTATACCACTTGTCACTGCCCAGAGACAACGGGTCAGATAGTAGCGTTTCGAGGAATTTGCTGGCCAGCGAAGAAACCCCAGTTTCCCGAATCACTCCAACCAAGAGCTTCTCCGAGCGGGCGGCATTGCGGTTCAAAGCGAAGTATGCCTCGATGTGCGAACAGGTGACCGAATCATGGGGGTACCACCGTATATATTTTTTCAAACTGTCCTGGATCAAAGCCCTGGACGAGTTCCAACGGCAATGGCCCAAAGACGGGCTCCATAGACGCGTGTGCCGGGCAATGGGTATTATGAGAGACATGGCCGGTGAACGGTTTTGGGTAGACAGCGAAAGTAGAGCCAGTCACGTGGATCGAATGGATTGTGGGGTCCAAACACTCGATACAACTTTTGGAATTAGTATGTATGGCCAAATCTTTGGAAACGTTTTGACGGGACACCTTGAATCTTAATTCCCGATCCACTTTCGAATTTCTTTTTGGCAGGTTGTGGCTCTTGTCAGTCCGCGATGGTATACCAGACAATGGACCTGAGCATTACATAAGACAGGTACCCAGAGTGACAGAACTAGCAGCTTCAAGCGGTTCAACCAACTTTTGCATCCCGGCTTCATCAGGCCACAAAAATTGCTCTAAGTTCTCAAACACTTTCATACATCATCACCCTCATTCTCAACTAAACCTGTCAAATGATCCCAGCTCTAGCGCCTGTGACCCGTGTACTAAAAAAGTATGCCTCTTTCGTGGGCCCGGGAATCATGGTCTCCGTGGCCTACATGGACCCTGGAAACTACTCCACAGCAGTGGCAGCCGGTGCTGGTTACGAGTACAAACTCCTTCTCATGGTGTTTTTGAGTAACGTGTTTGCAATCATTCTCCAGTGCTTGTGCATCAAGTTGGGCTCCGTCACGGGGCTTGACCTAGCGGAGATGTGCCGCAAAACGCTTCCCATGTGGCTCAATCTTTTCTTATACGTGTGTGCCGAATTTGCAATCATCGCTACTGATTTGGCAGAGGTCATCGGAACTGCCATTGCCCTCAACATCTTGTTTAACATTCCATTAATTGCAGGCACATTCATCACCATCATTGACGTTCTCTGTGTGCTTTTGGCCTACCATAGAGACGGAAGCATGCGTCAAACCCGCCTTTTTGAGCTCATTGTGGGTGTGCTCGTGCTAGCCACCTGCGTGTGTTTTGTGGTGGAGCTCTTCAACTGCCGTTTTGCTCCTGGGGCTTTCAAAGAGATTGTGAAAGGGTACTTGCCCATCAATGATGTTTTTTTCCGAGAATCAGATGCTCTTTTCTTGAGCTGTGGTATTATCGGAAGCACCGTCATGCCCCACTCTTTGTTCTTGGGGTCTTCCATCGTGCAAACACGGCTCAAAGACTACGACGTGAAAAATGGCTACCACGTAATTCCAGAAAAAGAAGCGGAGCCTGTTCTGACAAGTTGCTCCGAGGATTTGCCGGAGTCCAGCTCAGTCAAGAAGAACAAGTTTCTTCTATTGAGTGACGGCGCAAATCTCGAGAAGAAATACAAGCCGTCGTATGCTGCAATCAAGCATTGTTTGAACTATTCATACGCAGAGTTGATTCTTTCGCTTTTCATCATCGCCGTCTTTGTCAACTCCGCCATTCTCATTGTTGCAGGCTCCACATTGTACGGCAAACCCGATGCCAGTGATGCAGATTTGTTGTCCATCTACCAAATGCTCTCGCATTACATTTCCCATGGCGCTGGTATTGTCTTTGCCTTGTCGATGTTATTCGCCGGCCAAAGTGCCGGTGTGGTTTGCACAATGGCCGGCCAAATCATTTCTGAAGGCTTCATAAACTGGACTTTCAAGCCATGGATCCGCAGACTTGTCACCCGGCTCATTGCAATTGTACCGGTTGGTATCTTTGTTGGAGTCTTGGGCCGGAAAGGTGTGGCTACCATCATGAACATCTCTCAGGTAGCTTTGAGTTTCATTCTTCCGTTTGTCAGTGCTCCATTAATCTACTTCACTTGCAAGAAAAAGTACATGACCGTCATTGATGATGCAACTGTTTCAAATGACTCAAATGACACTACTTCGCCTGAGGATCAGATCAGTGCTTCAAACTCGATCGAGAATCCTACGAGTGTCGACTCGATTCAACTACAAGATCTTGATCCGTCATTGAATAGTTGGAGATCTCAGCACTCCGAAGAAGCAGAGCCTTCCAAGAAGATAACGTACCAAAATTGCCTCTTGATGAACATAGCCGCCATCGGAACGTGGTTGATCATCACTTTCCTAAACATTTACTTGATCTACCTTTTTGCAAAGGGAGTAAATTGAGATTTATGCGTTTATTGGGATGAACAGGATTCTTGCGCTGTCCTCACAAAAACCGGCTCTTTTTCTTGTATGGGCCTTGGGCCTCTAATACTTGCCAATCTTCCTGTCTTGTTGCCCTGGAATGGCTTGGAAGGGATTGGTCCGGGCAACATACCCTGGTAGTCATTTAGAAGAACAGGGATCTTCTTGTTGAGTTGTAAGCTAAACTCCGCGCCATCAGCAGGCTTGGACTTGGCCAAAATGGTCATGAAGCGAAGAATTTTCTTGTAGAGGAGCACCTCTGCCACGGCAGGAGTACCCGGTGTGGTACTGTGCAAATATCTCTCCTGGCGCAACTTGTGCAACTTGAGAAGGTTCGCAGAAATGACCTTTTGTAGCTCCTTTGGCGACTTGGTGATCTCATCCTTTTCGGATTTGAGTTGGTCCAACAACAGTTGCGCTTCTGGATAGTATTGTGCCAAGTTCTCCAACTTCACCTGGCTAGTCTTGGAGTAAGCATAGCCCTCATCGTTGTCATCAGAAACAGAAACCTTCGCTGTCTCCGACTTCTTGGTTTGAGCAGTCGAGTCCTTCGTAGCTGAGTTAGCACCCACTTCTTCAGTAACTCCTTGTCCGTCCAGCTTCGAGATCTCCTTCAACTTCTTCGAACCCACGTGAGCCAACCACACAAACAGTCTCAACTCTTGGCTCAACACTGCGTTACGCAGATCGATAGCTGGTGCAATGGACGAGATATTACTGCGTTTCTCGTGGATACGCAACTCATTGGAGTCGTTCTTTTTAACCAACGTCGAGTCCAAGGCTGGCTTCAAAGTCTTTTGCTTGTACTGCAACCACTTTGGAGCTTCAATGGTGTACCAGTTGGGGTGGAAGAAATTCTCCAAGATCTGGGCAGTTGCCTGCGTCGGCATAGGGATCCGTGATGCCGAGTTGTTGAAAGACTTGATGTTGTTTGCCGGCGAAGACGACACATTGGTGCTCACAGCCTTGGACAACAGCCATGGGTCTGGAACCACCGTATTTCTGGTGTCAAGAGACGATTTGCCCAATAAACCAGAAAAGAGGGGCTGTGTTACCGTTCTCGTCTCTGGCTGGGTGTGGGTGTTGTAGGCACTGTGGTATGTGGGTGCAATGGGTTCCTCGTATTTGTTCACGTACGTGATGAATTCACCGTTGGAGGAAAAGAAGTTGCGAGAGATCTTTTCGAAATCTTCCCTGAAGATTTTCAAAGAGTCGTCTTCCTCCCGCTCTTTCTCTTGGAAAAGCTTGAGGCCGATAGCCTCCACCTCCCGCAACAAGATGTTGATGGCGAAGGTGAAAAACTCATCGACTTCTCTGTATAGCGTTGAGCCCACTGCGTGTTGGACAATTTCCACACCACATGCTAGTTTCAAGTCGTGGAAGAGGTCGTATGGCGTGTGATAATTGAGATTTTGAAGTTTGGTTTGAACGGATGACTTTGGCTCGTCGCCCTTAGACTGGATGTATTTTTCGTAGGCGATGACGATTTGGTCTGGGTTGGCCTCATGGAATTTGGCTGGAATCAGCTCTTTTGCCAAAACCTGGTGCTTATCTGCATTGGTAAGGACAGGCGTAAGCTCTTGTAGTAGAGTCTCAAATGCTGCGGGTTAGTGTCAATCCATCAAGATAGGCGATTGGCACAAAAAAGAGAGTGCGTATTTGTTATGTGCGGTGTGTCGCTGCTATTTCGCTATTTTACGTACCTTTGTTGTGCAACATTAGTGAGTGCTTTAAAGTAGATATCAATGTTTTTTTTCGACCTCACTGGCCTTGCGCACTTTTTGTGGCTGTCTGCAGGACGGCGCGACCAACTATGGCCGGGCGCATAGGGCGGTACTCAATCGTCGAACAATAACTTGATCTCCTCAATTCTCTGTTTTCTCCGCTCTTCCTCTTCAACTTCAACAGCTTCTCCCATCATCCTTTTGCGTTCCTGTATGCGAAGCATCTTCTTTTCGATGGAGTCCTGCACCACAAACCTCACCACCTTCACGTTACTATCCTGACCAATACGGTGCACACGGTCGATGGCCTGGTCCTCAATGCTGGGCGACCACCAGGGGTCCATCATGAAGACATGCCGGGCACAGGTTAAATTGAGACCCACACCTCCAGATTTGAGAGAAAGTAAGAGGACAGTAATTCGTCCCTCTGCCTTAATACCAGACGTGAACTTCTGCAACACCTTCTCTCGTTCGTTCATGTTGAGCCTTCCGTCGAACTTGTAAACCACAAAGTCTTCAGGAGAACTCATTGTCTTGAGCTCGCTCTCGATTATGTCAAGATATGTTGCAAACTGAGAAAAGACAACCACATGTTCGCCGGGGCTTTGCTGCTTCAAATCCCTCAAGTGAGTGATCAATGCGTTGATTTTGGCTGACGTTTTGTCGGGGTTGTAGTGGTAGATTGTGAAGGGATATGCTGCTTTTGTGTCCTTCAGCTTGCTTCGAGATGTTCCAAGATGAAAATTGACCTCTTTCTTTGTTGTTTCCGTTGGCCGCAACTTGAAAAGTCGATGTTTGGATATGTGGGATCTGCATTCTGGGCAAAGCGGTTCCGAATGACGGCTTTTCTGGAAACTGATGTGGTCCATCAAACAGTGGAGACAGTACTGGTGTCCACACTCGGTCAATGTCAACTCGCCGAAGGCGATTGGGGCCTGGGTGCAGATCGAACACTCCGAGTCCTCGAGTTTGACTTTACTGTATAGCCCAAACATGACCTGCTTCATATCAGTTTCGGACTCAAACTTTTCTGACAACAGTGGCTTTTCGAAATTGGCGAGTTCTTCTTCCCAGGTTTCGTCAAGTTCGTTACTTGTTTTGACCAAATCTGGATGGCAGCAAACCTGACGAAGACGGAGAATATGCGTGAGAATTTGAGTATACTTCTTGAGCAAATCACCCGACCTCATACCGTCTTTGAAAGACTGGTAAGCTCTGCTACGGAAGAAGTCGTAGTAAAGTTGCTCTCTGTCGGAAAGCTTCAACTCTTCGATCACGACTTCTTTTTCAGGCAAATGCACCAAAGGTTTTCCATCTTTCAGCTTCATGTTCTTCGTGCGTCGAAGAAAGATTGGCTGGAGAATAGACTTCACCACGTCAAGGGTCACATTGAACTGCTTTTGCTCGAAAGGGAGGGTCACGAAAGTCTTCCAATACGAGAAGTTACTCCACGGTTCAAGTTTCAAAAACTTCACCAAAGAGAAAATGTCGTCGAGACGGTTCACCACCGGGGTTCCCGTCAAAATCCATTTTCTGCTCAGCATCAACTCGTGCACAGACTTTGCCGTTTTAGTAGTACGGTTTCGAATATTGTGGCCCTCATCCAACACGATTCTGAGGAACTCCACAGAATATAAGCCAATGCTAGGGAGACGCCCGTGTTCATCTCTGGCTTTGTTGATCCGGGCCCATTCACTCTGTACCGTTCCATAAGTCGTCAAGACCACAATGGGTATGTTATTTTCCCTGTTACAGAGCAAAATGGAAAGATCCGTCTGGACCAGATCCCCATAGTAAACAATGCACTTGTGGTTGGGGTTGTTGTTGGATCTGTCAAACTCAGCCTTCCATTGGGTTAAGAGAGACATTGGCACGACAATTAAAGTCGATTTTGACGCGTATTTTCTGAAGGTGGGCGATGGCAGGGTATCGTAAGGAACTGAATGCACTAGTGCTAAGGTCAGAATTGTCTTACCGAGACCCATTTCGTCAGCCAAAACTCCACCTTTTAAGAAATTTTTGACCAAAGGCTTGTCTATGGAAAACTCGCCATTGTACAAATTTGCGTAGAAAAATTCGTTCTCAGACTGTTGGCTCGAGCTTGGATTAGAGATGTCACGAGGCCACCGAAAAACGCTCCAGAGGGGATTCATCACGTCTTCGTCCAGGTTTCTGATTGCGTTTCGTTTTTGAGTCGATAAGACTTGGTTTTCTTCGACGGAGAGAGCCTCAAGAACGTCGAGTTCTTTTTCTCGAGATAACATCCAAGCTAATCCGTTTTTCTGATAGGGTCTCAAGTCAAGCCTGAAATTCTCCGAGGGGGGCTTGGTGTTTTCCGGTAGATTCTCCAAGAAATCAGACTGCTGGTTCGATGTGTAAAATTCTTTGAGCTGGTCGAGATTGAGCTCGTCAGAGGGAGCTGGAGACTCTGTCTTGGTCGGAGTGTCAGGAGCCGGATCGTCGTCGATTGATTCCACCGCCTCGTCTGACGTCTTGTTGACTGGGGAGATTCTTAGCTTTTGGAATAATCTTGATATAGCTTTCTGCTTGAGTCTCAATGCAGCCTCGCTTTCAGTCTCCAGGGTGAAATTGAAAGAAGAGGGCTTGGCTTGTTTCTTTCGTTTGGGAGAATTGCTTGTTTCGTCGGCACCCACGTGAACATTTTCGGCAAAAGTGGTACTGTTCAAGTAGCACTTGATCTGGAGATAGAACGAGTCGCCGATGGACAAGCGACCCAGTGTGCTCATGATGACGATAGCCTCGAAAGTGGCAAGATCAAGGTCGATCAAGGGGGACAAGATGCGGGTGACGTCTTCCGGTAATCTGCCGATCTCTCTCGCATCCTCGATGGTGTACAAACGAATGATGGCCGAGTCGCCAAACTTTGCTGCCACCATGGACGACTTCTTGATCTTGTTCGGTATCAATCTTTTGATTTCTAATGCCTGCTCATACTGAAGTGGCCGTAGGTACGGGCGAGTGGCCCATGCCTCCACATCAAGGGTTCCGATGTATCGTTTCCATAACCGCAGCTCTTTTTCCTTCGCTTCAACTTTCGACTGAGCGTGAATCTGTTCCATGAGAACCTTCATTTCCTCGTCTTTGGTCGTTGGTGGAGTTCCGGTTTGGCCATTGCCATTGCCGTTGGTTGGTTCATCGTAAACAATGCCGTTGAAATACTCGTTCGATGCAAGTTGTATGTAATTAGGTCTGTTGAAGTATTTCGAGTGGAGATGGCGGATGGCACGCTCTGAGGCCTCGCCAATGATCATCTGGATCTGACTCTTGAAAAGGTCATAGCCAATCTGCGAAAGACTCTCTTCGGACGGACTGGCTGTGATTTTGGGTTCCGAGATGCTGGATGTGGACGGCGTGGTCAGCTGAACCTCGACAACCTCGTCGTCAGACACGAAAAGCAGGTCTTCCGGTGGCGTTGAAGACGTGGAGACGTGACCGCGTTTGGAGGGCAGGCCATTTCGGGTTTTCCGGCCGTGGGGGATTTGGGTGGGTTCCACTGGGGATACTTCCGGTACAGAACTGCCTTCAGAGGGGTCGTCCTTTTTTGGAGCCCCGAAAAACCGCTTCTTTCCCATAGCAGTGTACGAAGGTGGAGCGCGGTGATGCTCTTCACTATGGAAACTCTAGTCTGCAAATGCGACCGTATCTACGCTCATCTTCAATCGTCTTAGTCATTATGTACCGCCATTAAAGGCATATTTTCGGAAGATCAATTTGCACTCGTCAAATTGAAATCGTCTCGTTTCTTCAAAATAGTAGGCACTCGGGGTTCACCATGCATTTCAAAACATCGGTGCTCACGTGGTTCTTGGTGCACCACCGCCGGAGGTTCAGCATCACCAACGAAACCGCCTTTTCCGACTTGGAGCGTAGCACCTTCATGTGTTCTAGCGTAAGCAAGATATCCTCCTTGCGGAAGCCGGTTGCTGCCGCCAAGTCATCAAGCGAAATTATCACTCTCCGGGCGAAAGTATTGCAGAGAATGAACGCTAGCGTACGGGACCAGTAGCGCAAGTACAAGACTTTACCAAACGGCGATAAAGGAAACTCAGGCCCCAGAAGCGCCTGCCCCGGCGTGACCCGTGCCAAAGCGTACAGAAACTCGATAAGGAGACTGCCGAGACGTAGTCTTTGGAATGGGGGAAAGATGCACACACAGGCCAAGTTGTTATCCGCTTCCCACGAGTTGACCTCTTTAGAGAAAAAGCCCATCGGCTGGAGTTTGTGAAGGCTCAAGTCGTCGACACTGGTGGTGGCCAGAGGATCACCGTAGACAACGTAGAAATCGAACGCATCCAAGTTGTAGAACACAGACTTGTCGTCGAGAAAGAGCTTGCCGAACAAGGCGAGATTCTGGCAGAATAGCTCGTGGCGGAACCCTCGTATCTTCTTGATCACGTAGGGGGCCCTCGTGTCGGCGTACATCAATTTGCCCAACGGTGGAAACGGTCTGTTCAACAGACACAGCGACCTGTGGAGCGCCATCTTGTCAACACTGGACGAATATTTGAAGCAGTACTCGCAAACGAATAGCTTGTCGATCCAGAACTCGGAGGTGGCCGGCAGCACGGCCCGGCGTCGACTCGAAGCCGGCTCAATCTCGATGCCCAACTTGTCACTCCCACTGTTGAGGAAGTACGCGCCGTTGCCGTACCAGGTATCGAACTCGTAGTCGCCGAAAACAACTTTGTCGATGTTGCGAGACTGGAGCACCCCATACTCGGCCGGCGGTGCTGGTGTGCCGTTGTTGATGCCCACCATAAGGCTTGATGTGAGAACTCGCACCGGCTAGATAATGAGGTAGAGACAGCGCAAAAGACGGTGAAGAGAATTGAAAAAAGAGAACAATCTCGAGATATGGAGCGGATTCTTACGAAAGCTATTGTAGATTTTATATGTCTGCGATATGGTGACGACAGACAGTTAGGGTAAAGAGTCAAAGTGAAGAATCATCATAGACATGAATGGTAAGACCCATTTTGTCCGATATTTTTGAATCCTCGATCACACGTGAGTTATCGTTCTAAATACCGCTAATTATGTTCTGACTTCGAATTTCTTTGATCTCAGATCACTCTTGTCTTGGAGCTATCTCGATCGGTGCGAACGCGTCGATACCCCAACTTACTACCGGTCTTCACCACACCAGACAAAATGCCCCCCAAAGGCTGGAGAAAAAACGGCGACGGCGTGCAGCCGAACAAAGACCTCGAGCTTGTCTCGATCGACGATATACTTTTCCCAAGAACCACGATTCAGAAGCTAGCGAAAGCCATCCTCGCTCCCGAGAACGCTGGCGAGTCCATGAGTCTTACCAAGGACTCGTTGCTAGCCGTGCAGCGCTCGGCCACCGTGTTCGTGTCCCACATGATGTACCATGCCCGTCAAGTGGCCAAGGACGCCGACCGCAAGAACATCAACTCCCACGATATACTAGTTGCCTTGGAACGGGCCGACTTGAACGGATTCGTTCCGGAAGTCAAGCAGCAAATCAGCACGTTTGAAGCGAACGAAGACGTCAAGAAGAAGCAGAAGGCTGCGGCTAAGGCCCCGGCAGAAGGCGACGGGCCAGCAGCAAAGAAGTTAAAGGACAACAACGAAACGACAGTTGTCGTGGCACCCGAGAACGACGAGGAGGAGGTGCAAGAGCTCGATGAAGATGCGACAGACGATGTTGAAAGTAACGATGTTGATGATGTGGCGGACGACGAGGAGGAGACGCCAGCTGCCAACCCCATTGCTCTCTTAAACGAAGAACAACACGAGTTGGAGGGTGCCGAGCCAGCAGACACAGAGGATGCCAACACCGACGACGAATAAGAAGAAAAAATAAATATTTTGAGGATTAATAGAATAGATGAAGTTGTGTATTGATGCTAATGCAGTAGACTAGTGTCTCAAGCACGATTGGAAGAAAGGGTAGCCGCATTCGAATCCGATGAACAAGTAGAAGAGGCCGAGTGCTGCGCTGCCCAAGATGACGAGGTATCTGATGTTGTTGAGCCACATTTTCCGTTTGATCGACACGGCTCCCTTCTGGAACACCAGCGACGAGGTCTGGAGCCGCTCCGTCTGGTCCACCAACGAGTTGATCTTGTCGCCTCGGCCCAAAACCTTGTTGATGTTGTCAAGCATCAACAGCCGCACCTCGTCCACCTCGTCGGTGGCATACACTAGTTGATTTGGGGTGATGACATCGGAAGAGGCCACGTCGTCGTCTCGGCGGTCATTGACCGAGCCGTAGCTGTACAACTTGTGGTTCGAGTCGTACTGCATTTCCTCGAACTTGATGATTTGGTTCATGTAGAACTTGAACTCGCCCAACTTGGTCTTGGTCATCTGCTCTGCCGTAGATGCTGATGCTGTGCTGTCCGATGCAACAATACCTGCCGAGGACTCGGCGAGATCATGGCGAAACTCAAAATACTTGTCCATGATCTTTTTGAGGACGGACAACACGAGCGTTTTGTTAACGTCCTGATGGGCTAGTACAATGACCGTGACCAAGTCGATCCCTCCATCAGAGTTGTGGAGAGTTCTCTTCATGAAGTACAAAAGAAGCTCGGACTTGGTCACGGTTCTGTCGGTGGCCACGGAAATCAGCCCGATGAGCGTTTTGCTGGCGTTTATGAGCCCCAACTCCAGCGAGATGAGTTCCGAGCAATTGATGTTCGCCATGGCGTGCACCAACTTGGCATTTTCCGTGGTGTAAAGCGTGGTGGAATTTAGCGTGAGCGTGGTGTATATGACTGGAGTTAGATGCTGTGGGAGAAATTGGGCCGGGAAAACATACGTTGTTTGCTGAGTTCGGGCGACATGTTTTAGTCTTGTAGTAGCTGTCAAATTGTGGAGAAGTGCGACTGACCGTTGAGCCGTGCGTTGGACTGCAGTGCCCAAAAAAAGGGACAAGAAAAGAAAAAATGAATTTGAAAAAAAACGTGAATAATTGTGTTTTTTGTTTGTGAAAAGTTGAGTTTCTATAATCAAAGTTTCTGTTTTAGCTGGTCTGGTGGCGAAGGCCTGGCAGGATTGCAATACCCCTCAACTGGTCCAAATTACTTGAAAATTGGATTTTTGAAATTTGAATATTTCGTTTTGTTTCATTAATTGGCTCATCGGTCAATCGCCTAAGTTCGACCGAAAGTCATCTTTGCACTGATCGGTGGGTCCATCTAGATACTCGCTCACATCTCATCTCATTATATGTAGACCTGAAAAAACACCAGCCATCACCACCACACCATGGGTAAATACAGAAAACGCTTCAATGAGAAGGCCCGGGCGGGAATGCTAGCCAAACAGGCGGCTCTTAAGAGCGCTCGTAACAAGCAATTCACTCGCCACCTCGAAAACGAAGAAACCGAGGCCGAACCCATCACTCCAGCTCAAGATGACCCCAACGCTGACATCTTGAAACCCATGTCCGCCTCGGAAAAGGAGGAAAGAAAGAGAAAGCTCGCCGAATCACTTTACACAGAAAACGAGCGGGAGGCCAAGATGTCCCGAGCCAAGAAGAAGAGGCTAGACAAATACATCGAGCATCAGATCAAGAGGGAGGAGAAGAAGGTGTTGATGGAGAAGTTGGCCGGCACAAAGATCGACACTAGCATCCTTGCCCCTTCCAAGCTTTTGGGATCGGGCAAACAGACCAGAAAGGAGGAGATGATCGAGGCGTTGGACCTCGAAAGACAGGGAAGAGCCGATGACCACACCAGAGCCATTCTTTACGAAGAGCATGAAGTCAAGGACTGGGACTCAGACGAAGATGCTTCCGGAAACGAAAGCGGCGAGAACGACAATGTGAAAAATGAGGATCAAGAGGAATTTGCATCGACGGAACTGAAGTCGTCCTTCATCGACTACCGTCCACAGACATCTGGAGGTGCCGGCTTTGGATTCGGGTTTGCCAACCTTCCGAAGGTGGAGAAGAGTGTTCCAAAGAAAAAGTACACCTGGAGATTGAAGATGGAGCAGGAGGAACTCAAGAAAAAGAAGAAGGAGGACGAGGACGATTTCATACTGTCGGAATCTGGAGAAGAGACTCCAGAGTCGGACCCCGAGTCGGACCTCGAGTCAGACCCCGAGTCAGACGAGGGAGATGCCGAAGTTAAGATCGAAGATAAAGCTGAAGTCTCTGAGGACTCAGGATCAGGAGAGGAGTCAGAATTAGGAGAAGCATCAGCAGAGTCATCTAACGAGTCAGCATCTGAGTCAGCATCCGAGGAGGTGGAGGGATCCGAATCCGAGTCTGACGAATCGGAGTTCGACGGATTCGAGGAGTCCGACCGTCTTGCCAAACCCAAGCATTCCTCTGCAGCCGCGTCCTTCAAAGAGTGGGCAGAGCAGCAGGTCCGCAAGTTGGAAGGAAGACAGGAAATGGTGCTTCCAGAGCTAAAAAAGAATATCAAGGAACAGTACGCTGACGGCCTACATGAGGCGCAAGTCTCAGAAGACGAAGACGCCGTCCCCATCAACATGGATCTTCAAAGAGAAACGTTTTACGTCAACGTGACCCGGCCCATCGAGATCCAAGAACAACGCATGCAACTTCCAGTGTTTGCTGAAGAACACCGCATCATGGAAGCCATCCACCATCACGACTGCATTGTGCTCTGTGGTGAGACCGGTTCCGGTAAAACGACCCAGGTTCCGCAATTTCTCTACGAGGCCGGCTTCGGCAATGTCAAGTCAAAAATCCACCCCGGCATGATCGGTGTCACCCAGCCCAGAAGAGTGGCTGCCGTGTCCATGGCCAACCGTATAGCATCTGAGTTGGGAGAGGTCCACGGCAAGAGAGTCGGCTACCAGATCCGGTTCGACGCCACGGTTAAGAACGAAGGAAAGGAGGACGGCACGGCGTTGAAGCTCATGACTGATGGTGTCTTGCTTCGTGAAATGATGCACGATTTCTTGCTCACCAAGTACTCTGCCATTATCATTGACGAAGCCCACGAAAGAAACATCAACACAGATATATTGATCGGTATGTTGAGCAGGGTCGTTTCGCTCAGACGCTCGAGAAACTCTCCTCTCAAGTTGATCATCATGTCGGCCACGTTGAGAGTGACCGATTTCTCTGAGAACAAGCAGTTGTTCCCTACTCCGCCTCCAGTCATCAAGGTCGACGCCAGACAGTATCCGGTATCTGTCCATTTCGACAAGAAAACGAAGTTCGACTACTTGGAGGAGGCTTTCAAGAAGACGTGCAAGATCCATCGCAGATTGCCTCCGGGAGGTATCCTCATTTTCTTGACTGGTCAAAACGAAATCAATGCGTTGGTCAAGAGATTGAGGAAGGAGTTCCCGTTCAAAAATGACAGAAAGCTCTATCCACAAGATGACGGCATCAAATACAAAGCCAGCAACAATACCACGCTTGAAGCAGAGGACGTGGACTTGGACATTGCACTTCGTGAGAGAAAGGACGAGGAGATGGAAGATTCCGGCTCTGAAGAAGACTCTGACGAGGAGGAGGGTTTCGAGGAGACACTTGAAGAGCACCAGTCGGCCACCGATCCGCTCTACGTGTTGCCTCTTTACTCGTTATTGCCCACCAAGCAGCAGATGAAGGTGTTTGACCAGCCTCCACCTGGGAGCAGAGTGTGTATTGTTGCCACCAACGTTGCCGAAACGTCGTTGACCATTCCTGGAATCCGGTACGTTGTGGATTGTGGTCGGTCCAAGGAACGGAAGTTTGATGAAGAAACAGGTGTGCAATCGTTTGAAGTGGACTGGGTTTCGAAAGCATCTGCAGACCAAAGATCAGGAAGAGCCGGAAGAACGGGCCCTGGCCACTGTTACAGACTCTTCTCGTCTGCAATTTATGAAGAATACTTTGAGCAGTTCAGCAAGCCGGAGATTCTTCGGATGCCGGCAGAAAGCACCGTGTTGACGATGAAGAGCATGGGTATCGACCAGATTGTGAACTTCCCCTTCCCAACTCCTCCAGTCAGATCGTCTTTGGCTAAGGCAGAGAAGTTGTTGGTGACGCTTGGTGCCCTTGATAAGCCCGAGAAGCACATCACCGACTTGGGCTGCACGATGGCCCACTTCCCCTTGAGTCCGAGATTTGCCAAGATCTTGATTGTCGGCAACCAGCTTGAGTGCTTGCCATACGTTATTGCCATTGTGTCTGCTCTTTCTGTTGGCGACCCTTTCATCGACGAACAGGAAATTGGCATTGCTCAGCAGAAGAAAAAGACCGAAAGCGAAGAGGAGGAGGAAGAAGAGGAGGAGGAGACGCAGGCCGACATAGAAAAACAGCGTGCTCTCAGAAGCAAGTTCTACAAGTCCAGGGCCACGTTCGCCAGACTCGACGCCCATTCCGACGTGTTCAAGTACCTCTCGGCCGTGTGTGCGTTGGACCACGTTTCCCGGGACAAAAAGACCAAGTTTTTGGCGGACAACTTTTTGCGGCCCAAGATGATGGAGGAAATCGGCAAGCTCAGAAAGCAAATCAGCCACATTGTCGTTTCCAACGTGAGCGAGGACACAATTGCAGAGAAGGTGGACGGCCAGAAGAAGTTGGGTATCCCCACCAAGCAGCAGCTTTCTGCCATGAAACAAATCATTGCTTCGGGATTCATCGACCAGGTAGCTATCCGCAGCGACCTTATCGACCCCGACCAGAAACTTTCCAAGAAGACCAGCATCATCAGTGTGCCATATACCACGATTTCGCCTGTGACCCAGCGTGGCAGCGATGTGGACCCAAACGTGTACATCCACCCAAGTTCGATTATTGCCGCTTCGGGATCCACGCCGCCACAGTACGTGGTATACCAGTCGTTGAACCGGGGGGCTAACCAGAAGGAACAGCAGCTAGTGAAGCTCCGCATGAAGCCATTGGTTGATTTGTCTGGACGGCTTTTGGCCAACGTGGCCAAGCTGTCGCTTCTAATCTCTTACTCGAAACCCTTGGGTCATCCGTACGGGCCCAAGAATATTACGCCAACAAAGAGAGAGTGCTATGTTGTTCCACGTTATGGTGCGCAGCTTGGAGATGGAGGTGTTGGCTGGGATTTGCCGGTGGTGAAGGTGACGCAGGTCAAGCAGCACGGACTGTGGGTAACCCAATAGAACATAATAGACGAAGGGTAATAAAAAATTCGTAGTCGAAAAATATTTGTCGAAAAGTGTAATCGATAACATATCATCCCAGCTTGCACTGCTTTTCGCACCCACATCAGTGCGACAAATTTTACTTGTTTACACTACTCCATTTGCACAAACCCCACCTCTGGCCGCCCCAACGCTCAGAATGGACCGTCTACATACGAGCCAGGACCGGGAACTGCCCCGCCCAGCGCCGGCAAGGACATTGATCCCGGAACACGTGGTGGATCAAGCCTCGCAGCGCATGTTTGTGGTGTCCATCTTCGTGGCCATCCAATGCTGGAAAATCTACGACGTGTTGCTTGTCAAGGCCGATGCGTTTGCGTTGGCCAACAGCGGTCAGGCGCAAACCGTGGTCGACACGGCGTTCACGTCGTTGAACAACTTCACCTTCGTGCTCAAATACATCGTGGTGGACGGCTTGTTCTTGTGGATGCTTCCGATCTTGAACATCCCGTTCCTCACGTTTTCCCCAATAGTCACGGTTCTTTTGACCTGTCTAGTCAATGCTTTGACGTTAGCGCTCACCAGCACCACGGCATTGCCATTGCTTTCCAGCGTCTTTGTTCCCATCTGGAACCACATCCACAAACTGCGGGAAATGACCATCGTGGGCGACTCTGCTACTCCAAGCAGCGTCATTGACATGAGCGCCCACTTCAAGGGTAAGTACACGATTCAATTTTTGCCCGAATCGTCCGCTCACTTCAACCCGTTCAAGCTTGAAAATACTTGTCTTGAGTCTCCCGAGCTGGGCTCCTCTACTTTTCCTTCCTCCATCAACTTGCCCATAGAGTTCAACACCACGAGCGATATTGGATACATGCAGCTTGAGCACACAGCCCCGGACAATGCTGTGACTTTGCTTAATTACACAAAGTATGACATTCGGAGGCTACTAAAGCGGGACTACTCGAAGTACTCCAAACACTCGGCGGACGAGCGGGTCTTCTTCATGGAGGTCGAGTTGAAAAAGCCAGGAAAGTATAAATTACACAAAGTCGTGGACGTGGATGGCATGCTGATTCGTTCCTACAAGTCTGACTTCACAGTCGGCTACTGCCCCTCTGCAAAGTTCGTGTATCCAGGCCTCGAGTCGGCCTATTCAGGCTACAAATGTGTTATGGGCAATCTGGATGATGTGCACATGACCGTTCCTCTCATATCTGCATTCGGCGTTTTGCCATTGGCCGTGGAGTTGGCCACATTCGACAACGGCAAGAAACTAAGCTCGTTCAAGACCAATATCACGGACCAGATAGGAAACGGCAATCCGCTCGCATGGCTTGAAAGTCATTCTATCTCGAGGAATGCATTGGAGCAGGAGCTTTTGCGTGAACCTCAGCATCTAAAAATCAAGGGCACACAGAATCTTGAGTTCCACATCGTGTCCATCACCGACCGTCTTGGAAACACGAGGCGCTACAACCCAGAGTCAAAGCACGAGGATGTGCACTACGCCATCCAATTACGGAAGGCGCCCATCTTGCAGTTGACAGATGTCAACCCCAACAAGAAATTGGTGATGAGTTCACTGAAGAAACTTCAGTTGACAAGCAAAAACGATGTCGTTTTCCCACTCAAGGTGGAAGTCGAATTCACTCCCGAAAACTCGAGCACGGCAGAGGTTTTGTCCTTGAATTTCAAAACCAAAGAAGACTTTCAGAAAGGATTGGAAATCTCCGAGCCCGGTGTGTACAAATTGCGGTCAGGCCAGGACAGCTATTGCCCGTGTACAATCGACTCCACTCAGTCTTCGATTGAAGTGTGGAGACCTTTACCTCCCTCTGTCAAGATCTCAGAGACCCCGATCCTCGACAAGTGTGTCGGTACTCTTGGCTTCGACTTCAAAGTTTTGTTCAAGGGAGCGTCACCCTTCCAGATCAATTACGAAATTTACAAGAACACTTCCGGCATTCTTCGGCCCGTCTTGACGGATCGGGGATTCAAGGTTCATACAAAACGTGCAAGCTCCAATGAGCTTAGCTTCCAGTATAAACCCCAGCATGAGGGCAATTACGTGTTGAAGTTCAAGAGCATCAGCGATGCAAACTACGGCGAGGATTTTGTCTCGCTTCCAGAGGGTGAATTTACCTACTCCACCTACTTGAACAAAAGATCCCGCTTCACGTTCTTCAAGAACGAGCATCGGGTCTCCAAAACCCTCAATTTGTGCAAGAATGCTATGACTTCGATTCCTTTGCATTTTGAAGGCAACTTCCCATTCTCGTTCAAATACGAAATTGTCAACACCAAGTCTAACAAAGTTGTTCATTCGGAAACCATCAAGAACCACTTTGATGATTCGTTTGTGGTAAATACTCCAAAGTTTTCGGAGGGAGGTGAATATAAGGTTGTGGTGCGAGACGTTGTTGACAAGATGGGCTGCTCTGCGGAGTCAAACTCGCAAGAAGTCGTCAAGTTACAGACACGCAAGGATATCTCTGAGATTGAAATCCAGAAATCCTCAGTTCATCACATTGTCGAAGGCGAGTCAGTCAGAATTCCGATCACAGTGAGATCTGAAGTCGGCACATCCGGTGCAGATCAGATTGTGATTCAAAAACGCGATCTCCGTGACTCGACCAAGGTGAAGAATATCACCGTCTATGGCAAAACCGACATCTTAGTGAAAGAGGAAGGTATCTACAGCTTGGTTTCATACTCAAGCAGCGGATGCCCAGGAGCCGTGAAACACACCGGTAATACAGTCACAGTCCATCACCACCCCAAACCAAAATTGACAGTCGTGCCTCCTCAAAAACGTATCGTTGAGAAGCCTTCAAATGGTCCTGTCGTGCTCCAATCTGTTTGTCAGGGTGAACCGCATGAACTTGAACTCAAGTTGGAAGGAAAGAAACCCTTCATTGTCAACTATAATATCAGATACCCACACGGAAAGCTCAAGTCCAACTTTTTGACCGTGGACAGTGACCATGTCACTTTGCCTTTACCCTCAAACCGTGCTGGTGTTTACCAGCATTCCTTCGTTGAGGTATATGACTCTCTTTACACGAAGGAACGAATGGCTACCATCAATTTCAAGCCGCCTGTTCAACTGATCACCTATAACGTGAAAGCAGCGCCGGAATTAGAAGTCGAGAAGAAGTATTTGCAGGTTTGCGAAAGCACGATCACCGAGAAGGTCAACCTTGAGTTGCTGCTTAAATTCAAGGGTGCCGCTCCTTTCAATTTGAAGGGAAGGATCATCAACAAGGTGACCAAAAACAGCGACTCGTTCGAGATTAATGGGGTCGACGGCCCTAAAATCAATTTGAACAAGTTAAAGACCAGCAGAGCCTTGGACAAGATCTTCACTGTTGGTGAACACATCATCACGTTCGACAGAATCTCTGACTCGAACTCTTGCGAAAGCTCCAAGCTAGTTGAGGAAAACACCGTGACGTTGTTCGTGACTAAGGTGCCATCCATCTCCAAACAGAGTGGTAAGAAATACTACTGTGTTGGAGACCATGTCGCCTACAACATGTCGGGAATTTCGCCTTTTGTGGTCTTTTACAGTTTCAATGGCCAACAAAGAAAGGCAGAGCTGGATTATGAGTTCCTGAGATTGGCATCCAAACCGGGAGAGTTGACTATTGACGCCGTTCAAGACTCCTCTGCCAGCCTGTGTCTTGTCAACTATACCAAGAAGGGAGAAGAGTACGACAAGCTCAAGCTCCAAGTGCATGACCTCCCAAGTGTGGAGATCAGCCATGGCGACAGCATCATCAAGAACTTGAACGAAGGTGACCAAAGTGAAATCACTTTCAAGTTCATTGGCACTCCTCCATTCCTGGTTACATATGTCCGTACGCTCGGACAGGACGAAGGCCAGCACAAGCGGAGGAAAGGACACAAAGCGCCAAAGGGCACGAGAAGGGTGGTTGACACCAAGACCGTGGACAACATTTGGGACTACGAGCATACGGAAGTTGTTGGGCTCGAGGGAACATACGAGGCCATCGAGGTGACGGATGCGTACTGCTCCGCCAAGAGAGACGTCAAAGAAGTTCTTTGATGAAGAATTTATGCAAAAACAATGTCTCACTTACAATTTTTCCCATTACGCATATGGCTGGTTCATCTGGCAACTCACTATCTCTTATAATTGTCAATATAGACGTGGTCATCTATCATATGTAATTCCCCCTGCAATTTTACCTTTTCGTCAATTCGTTGATGATCTTGGAGCCCTTGTCCATGGCGTGGACGGTGGATGTGGACACGTTCAGATGACCGGCAAAGTCATCAGCAAACAATGTATGGATGGCCATGGCCAACTTGGTATCGTTCAAAGTGAGGTCGTTTCCGGCATCGTGAGTAGTGATGGCAAAGTGCACCAGGTTGTAGGTGGTGGTGATTGTAGGGTGGTGACGTAGTTTATGGGCGTGGACGGCCACCTCATTGAGAAACTCCCAGGTTTTGACAAAAGTCTTGAGTTTGTAGGAAGCCTCCAATTGCCTGGAGTTTGCGGTGGTTTTGATTGACCAGTATGGCTGTGGAAGGAGAGCGTTGATGGCCTTGACTTCCGAAGCGGCCAATTCTGGCGTAAGCACAGATGCCGATCTGACAATGGAAGGTCTCATGCGGATCAGTTTGGAAGCGGAGTCTCAAATGAAGGTGACAATTGTATCCGGCGTGAAAATTCAGATCAGTTAGGGCCGGTTTTGTTCAGTCCGATTGTTGGCCAGTGTGTGGCTGTAGTTTGATCTATGTCTGTAGTGTTACTTTGAGATCTCCGCATCGCGTTACTACTCATGGTCCTGGGCATCTACATCTGCCATTGGCCCGACAGGGAGCTCGAATACCTGCGATGCGAGCTTCTTCTCCACCGCACGTACCACAACGACGTGCCTGACGCCGACTACATCGTGTCGTCGTTCTCCGCCCACTACCTCAGTCTACCGGTCCACCAACAGAGCCCGTTTTTGCATGCGGACGGCATCAGCTACGTGTCGTTCTGGGGCGCCAATGACATTGTGCTCGTGGCGGTAAGCTGCTACAACGCCAACGCCATGCTGGCGGTGTCGCTCCTCCACCAATTCTACGAGATTGTGGCCCACTACTTCTCTCACTCCAGCATTCCCAACCAGCCGCCGCTTGTCGTGGACCGAGAGTCCATCATCGACAACTACGCGCTCATGTACGAGCTCTTGGACGAGTGTGTGGATTTCGGCCAGGTTCAGGTCACGGACTACAGCATTCTCAAGGAGTACATCAAGATGGAGCTCAACGTCTCGCACTCCAACAGCATCTACGACCCGAACGCGGATCTCCCGTCCAGTTCGGACTCGGACTCGGAACCGACGCTTCTACGGTCCAAGCCGGTGGCCAAGTCTCGCCGCAAGGACAAAAACAAGATCAAGTCTACGCATAACCGTGCAGTTGGCACCGACATCGTCAACCACCGGGCCGAAGACCACATCAACAGTGCCATTCTCCGAACACAGGTGCTGGCGGTGAGTTGGCGGCCAAAAGGTATTTTCTATCCGAAGAACGAGATCTACATCGACATCGCCGAGCAGTGTGACTTCTTGTACGACTTGGGTTCCCAGCAGGTGAAGACCAACCACATCAGCGGCGTCTGTAAGGTACGGTCGTACCTTTCGGGAATGCCGTTGTGCAAATTGGGCTTGAATGAGAAAAATATCTCCCGGGTCGACTACGACGGTGAAGATCTTGAGGAAGTGGAGGAGGTGTTGGAGGGAAACCAGCTCGCAGAAGAACAAGAAACCCCAGAACCAAACGACGAAGACGAAAATGAAAATGGCGGAAACGAGGGAACAAAAGAGGTTGCAGACGAAAACGCAGTCGAAACTCAGGAGAAGTCTGAACTTGGCAAGGTGCGCCGGTTCCGGGTGCCCATCACCAATGTGCAATTCCACCTGTGCATCGAGCTTTCCAAAATCTACAAGGAAAACCTCATCCTCTTCACTCCGCCAGACGGCGAGTTTCAGCTCCTATCCTACAACGTGGACCAGCAGCGACGCAAGAACAAAGAGCCACTCCTTATGGTGGATCCGGTGTACCGAGTTCTTCGATCGGGCAACAAGTTGCAGATCATGTGCTCGTTGACGACGCAGTTCCGCAAGAGACTCCACTGCCACGGCTTGGTGATCCGGCTCCCCGTGTCGCCCGTGTTCCCGATCGACGATTCGGGCGAGAACAATTTTCGATTTAAAAGCGAGTTGGGCGAGGTCCGTTTCCAGGTCGACACGTCGGAAATTCTTTGGGCAATCGACGATTTGCCCGGATCCAAGAAACTCACGCGGATGATGGCGGAGATTTCACTCAAAAGCACCAGCCACTTATCGGAAACGGCCCTCGACTCCGTGTTCTTCGACAGATCAACAGTCCCTGCTGATGTAAGCGAGGATGCGGCCGAATTGGGTATCTCCGAGCTCGACAAGTATTACGGCGTTGGCGGCGCCTCGGTGTCGCTGTTTGCCCACGTCCAGCAGGGAGCCGTTCCAAGCAACGAGGTGGTGGTGAACTTCAAGATCCCCATGTTCACGTACTCGGGGCTCCGGGTCACGTATCTCCGCGTAGACGAGGAAACAATGAAATACACCTGTTTCCCGTGGGTGCGGTACGTGACGCTGGCCGGCGACGGAAGCGGGCACACGGGCAGATACCGGTTTAAAATGGCTCGGACCAATGTTCAGCTTAGCGCGTGAGGCTCAAATGGGACAGCGGGGCCGGGATTTCGCTACCGCATTTGGCAGGTGCGACTGGCTTATCGTTCCAGGCAACAAACGCGGCCCGATAAGATACTGAAGTGGGCAAAGAAATCCGCGGATACCGGCATCAGAGCCCGCACAAGAGGCATTTGACTGTGTGTGCCTTAACACGCTACCGAAATTCCGTTGCCTTCATTTGTCATCGCTGATTCATTTCATTACCATTTGTTGATTTTGGCTGATCGTCTGTCTGATCATAACCTGATCCATCTTTGACTCATTCATCTGATATTAGCCTGATTGTTTGTCTTCCGTGACATGAGCTCTACTGACAACGTCACGGTGCAGTCAGTAACGGACCCACCCAAGCCCAAGCCCAAGTCCAAGTCCCGCAACGGTTGTATAACCTGCAAAATGAAGCGGCTCAAATGTGACGAGGGCAAGCCGTTCTGCCAAAATTGCATCAAGCGTGATATCAAGTGTGGTGGGTACTTGACACGCTTCAAATGGAAGTCGTTTCTGGATGGGAAAGCCCAGACGATCTCGTTCGAAGATTCCAAACCAAAAAAAGGCTCCAAAGCTTCAACTCCGCTCAGCAAGTCTAGCTCCTCCGACTCCAAGGCCTCTGAACCTTCGGAAATCAACCCCGTCAAAACAGAGCCATCCGCTCCCAAACTACTGTTGAAGGACCATCTCGAGTTGGCGACCATGTCGATGGTGGGCAAATCCACGAAACACGTCAAGCTAGAAAACGAGCTTTTGGCGAAGGGTATCAACCCAAACACCTTCTTCTCCGAATCTGACGAACGCCCATTGAAGATGCGCAGAAGTCACAGCACTACGGAAATGAGCGCTCCCAGCCCTTCATCGAACCTCCACAGATCCTACTCGGCCTCTAATACCAGAAACAATCTTCCCGATTTAAAAGCTTTCCGGCAAGAGTTCAGCCACATCAATGGATTGCAGTCTTTAGCCGAAGCTGCAGTCGACGAGATGCAAGCGAGGTCTCCTGGCCGCTCCACGGCAATGATGAATCTAGATCACTTAGTAACGATGCCCAATATGCCACCCTCGCCCAAAATGCCTGTGGGTCCACATCCAAGGGACTTCCCTATGAATTCGGCACCTTCTCCTGTCAATTTCGCCGCTCCGGCCACCAAAGACGCCGTGTCCGACCTCAACTTGACTCCATCGTTGTCAGCATTAATCAACTACGTGATTACCAACGATGACCACTCCAAGCACAACGAGCAGAGGAACGGGATTTTGGGTGCAATTCCTGATGCGCCTTTGAGCCCTTTGGACCTCTCCATTGGCTCTGGCCAAGACCCACACACACCGGTCATGGACATGTCCTTACTGCAAAATCTCGTTCCACGGAAGCTAGACGAGAGGACACAGCAATATAACCAAATTGTCAATTCGTCGAGTCGCTTTCTCATGGACGTGGGCGACAAGCTCAGCCGGTTTGAGGCCTTGTCCCCATCAATCATTGCAAGTCCGGCCAATGAGAGCTTGATGAAAACGTCGGAGCAGGAACAAATCTTGTACCTTTACTCAACTTATACGAGTGGTATCATGTCGATTAAGTCAGGAAGCTTGGAGAACCCCTGGCGGAACATCTACTTGCCTCTCGCTAGCAACTACTCGTACTTGTTCAACTCGATTGCGGCCATGACGTTGTTTCATCTTGCGGGAAATTCCAAGCTTCGTGATTCCAGTTCTGGCCTCAGGTCAAAAGGCTACTACTATATGAACAGGTGCATTCTCGAGTTGGCAACCGGTTTGTCGAAAATGGACGATCTGTCCGATAACCAGCTACCTGCTGATATTGCCTTGGCCACATGCTTAAACCTAGCAGTGAGTGAATCCTGGGATACACATACATCCAGTGGAATTGCTCATCTCAAAGGTGCGAAGAGTATGATCCAAAAGGTTTTAAGCATTGTCAGACGATACGCTTCCGACAAGAAGCAAAGATCCGATTTGAAGAAACGGCTTGTCCTTGTTTCGGACGACGAGTGGCGAAAAATCGAGGATGCAGAAGAGGGCAAACAGAAAGAGCCCTCGCAAGTGTCGTACATCCCTCGGAAACTCCAGCTTTTGTTCAACGAGTGGATTTACTTCGAGGTGTTGTCGCAAATGACCAGCTACCACCCTCACGACGACAAGGGCATTGATCTTGTTGCTACCATCACGACGATTATTCAGAGCACAGAGAAAAAGCGAGACGAAGATCTTGGAGTTACTGAGAAGGGCACCTCGCCCACGGACTCGCAGCACCTGTTCAACAGTGTCCCCAGCCACAACCAATTTGCGTTTTTCGACAACTTGGATACGATCCTCCAGAACAAAGACTACGTGGACCCGCTTCTTGGGTGCGCCCAGTCGTTGTTCCTGCTAATGGGCAAAGTGGCCAACCTCATTTCCAAAATCCGCAAGTCCCAAGAGAAGCACCAGAAGCAAGGACGAAACAGCTTGAGCAATATCTCGCAAGCATCCGAGCTCAAGCGCCAATTGACCGACTGGAAGCCAAATGTCACTCCGCACATGGCAGACATGTTCAACAGTCACCGGGAGGACTCATCGTGGGACCTTTACTCATGTGTTTCCACGGCAGAGGCCTACAGGCTCGCCACGCTCTTATATCTCCACCAGGCAGTGCCGGAAGTGACGCTGACGCCGTCGCACCAGTTAGCGGAGAAGGTGTTCATTCTTCTCGCGTCCATCCCCAGCAACTCCAATCTCTACATCATTCACATATTCCCGTTGCTCGTGAGCTCGTGCGAGGCTGAGCCAGGTGAGGAACGTGATTGGTGTGAGGCCAGATGGGCGTTGTTGGTGGACAGGATCTGGATCGGAAACATTGATCGGGCTTTCGAGGTGGTCAAGGAAGTGTGGAGAAGAAAGGACGAGCACAAAAATGCTCGCAAGATGGAGGAGGATAAAAAGCCAAAGCGAAACCTCGATGATCCCCAGAACCTCTCAGCCCATTTGAACGAGATAGTGACGGCAATTCATCAGGATACCTCGGAGGAGGGCATCACCAGCCCGCTTCACTGGAGCACGGTGATGAGAGAATGGGGCTGGGAGGTGTTATTGGCATAGACTATAGAATGAAAATTTACAAAGTATTATTGAGTAGAGTTCTTTGGATCCTGGTCTTTTTGACGAGTTTATGATTTTTGTAGACCATTTTCATGTGTCTGACCTGGTAGAGTATATACCGTAGGCTCACTCTTACATATTCATGCTCTCGCAGCAACTCACCACTACATGCTTTCTACACGGACCGTGGTGCACAAGTTGCCCGGACTTTCGAAATCTTGCCAAAGAGCGTATGCCTTGATGTCAAATCCATTGGACCCCCGTCAGATTGCCAAATCCCAGGCCAACAGCGAGTTCCCTACCCCCAGACTTCTATCGTTGGATCTCTGGGGTACGCTTTTCACACCTAAAGCTCCCGTTTCCGAATTGTACCACCAGGTTTCTGCCGGAGAATTTGGAATTGACAAGCTGATCCAAAGTATCGAGAACGAATTCCCCGCCGTTTTCAAGCAGATGGAGAAAGATTACCCCAACTACGGCAAACACTCAGAGGACATCACCAACCACGGCGAGTGGTGGCTCGAACTAATTGCTCGTCTCTACCAGATGCCCAGCACTGACTCCACGACCGTTGCTTTGTACGAGCGGCTCTCCAAAATATTCGAAGGTGAAGGATATGTTCTCTTTGATGATGTGATTCCAGTGCTCAAGAAATTGCAAGAACACAACATTCGGGTGGTGGCAGCGACTAACTCCGACCACCGTGTGAATGCAGTTATGGATCATTTGGGGATCTCCGAATACTTTCCTCCTGGATCAGTGCACTTGTCCTACGACTTGGGCGTGGCCAAGCCCGACCGCAAGTTCTTCCAGACAATTGCGAAAAAATACTACCAGGTGGATTTGGAGACTGAGGGAGAATTGCCCATGACAGAATTTTTGGAAAACTGCTGGCACGTGGGCGACCACTACGAAAAGGACTTTGCCGGAGCGGTGAAGCTGGGCTGGAACGGCGTGTTGTTGGACCGCAAAAGACGCAGTGTGTTCTTGCTGCAGCCGCAAAAGGAAAGAGAGCTTTCCAACGACTGTTTCGAGGGCCAGGGCCATGAAAGTTTGGATGGGGAGGATATCATGATGATCTCCAACAACCGGGCGTGCATCGCGGACTTGACGCAACTTCTCCGGATTTTCAACATTGAATAAATCAATGTTATCAATCTCGAGATCTCCAAGGATTTATGGATTTCTCCAGTGCCGGGCGCAGTGGACCTTGGCCGTTTTGCATCCCATCATGCATGGCTGCGGCGGTCGCGATGTATTTATAGTCATTGGAGTTGGCCACGAACTTACTCGTCTAGCGCCAAAAGAAAAGAAAGGAAAAAAAAGAAAACGTCAAATAAATAGTTATATTAATTTAGCTTTGCTAAAATCCGACAAGATTTTTAACATTCCACTGCTTGCCCAGCCTTCGCCTAGCCTTGTCCGGCACACAGTGCACTGCCTGATCTACCGTGAGAACTTGAAATAACAACCATCACGTACTCCATTGTTCTCCGTGCTGTACATACCTAGGGCTTTATAAACCCCTGGACTTTCCCCGATTTCTGATATACGCCCTGCTAGCGCTCCATTCTAGTTCGGCTTACTTGTTCCCTTTTCCCCAGAGCACCCCGCCTCAAACCGCTCCGTTTGAGCATCAGAAATGAAGCCCGCTGCCTTCATTCCCTCGCTTCTTTTGCTGGTCACGTCGGTGCTCGCCGTGGCGCTCGACGTCGACTCGACCGAGTCCGTGTGTAACGCCGGCGCCGCCATCATCAGGGGCCAGTTCGACTACTACTTGGGTTTGCAGAAGGGAGGTACCGTGGGTATGTTCTCCGCACCTTACTACTGGTGGCACGCCGGTGAAGCATTCGGTGGCTGGGTCGATTACTGGGCCTTCTGCCAAAAGGACAACGACACATTCACGGAAATTCTCACAGACGCCATGTATGCGCAGAAGGGTGACGACAACAACTACATGCCTGCCAACCAGAGTTTGACCGAAGGTAACGATGACCAGGGCGTGTGGGGCATGGCCATCATGCAAGCCGTGGAAAGAAACTTCACCGTTACCGGTGACAACAAGAGTTGGCTTTACCTCATCCAGGCCACGTTCAACTCCATGAATAACAGATGGGACAGCTCCACGTGTGGGGGTGGACTCAGATGGCAGATTTTCACCTGGAACAACGGTTACAACTACAAGAACTCCATTGCCAACGGCTGTCTTTTCCATCTTGCCGCACGGTTGTACAGATACACGGGCGAGGACCTCTACTTGAACGTGTCCCACAAGGTGTGGGACTGGATGTGGGACGTTGGTTTCTTCGACGACAGCGACGGAAACTTCATCATCTACGATGGTGCCGAGGACACTGACAACTGCACGGACTTGACCGTCCACAAGTGGTCGTACACCTACGGTATTTTCATGGCCGGCGCTGCATACTTGTACAACGCCACCGGCGACGACAAGTGGAAGTCTGGCTTGGACGAGATTGTCGACGCCTCGCTGTACTTCTTCAACAACAGTATCATGACAGAAATGACCTGTGCTCCCTCGGACGTGTGCAACAATGACCAGCGGTCGTTCCGTTCGCTTTTCTCGCGTTGTCTCTCGCTCACCGCCGCCTTGGTCCAAGACCAGTACGACCACATCTTCAACGGCTGGCTCAAGCCCAGTGCCGAGGCCGCTGCCCAGTCTTGTTCCGGTGACGGCCACGACACCTGTGGTGAGAACTGGTCTGTCGACGGATGGGACGGTAAGTACGGTCTTGGTGAGCAGATGTCGGCCATGGAGGTTGTGATGTCGATGATCACGGCCCACCACGACCCATTGACGCCTGCCACGGGAGGTTCGACTGCCGGAGGAGACGTTGCAGCCGGTAACGACACCAGAACGGTGACGAATGTCAATGCCATTGACGTTAGCACGGGAGACAAGGCCGGCGCGGCCGTTCTCACCGCTGGTGTGTTGGGAGCCATTCTTGGAGGCTCTGTGTGGATGTTGCTTTAGTTACGTTTGAAAGTTAAGAATTGAGAGAATTGAAAGTACAAATTGGAAAGGGGAAAAGTAATTTAAAGAGCTGACATTTATGATTTGACAGGAGATTTGACAGGGGCCGGAGTGCTCGGATGAGCATCGAGGTTCAAGTATGTAGGTCTGTGCGATGCTCAGATAACAACCATGGTGTTATCCCAGGTGATCAACCAGCTCGCCAATCCCAACACAATCAATAACCGGAGGCGAAGACTCTATATCCCGCCGTCCACAAACTACCCTCTCTTCAGTTATGGCGCAGACGAGGACCAGCGGTCGTTTCTCTCGCTTGACGAAGGGTCCGTCTACACCGGCCTAGACGACAGCGACCGGTCCAGCATCTCGTCGTCCCGGTCGCTCCCCTCGACGCTCAGCTCCGTCAATACGGCTGAAGACCAGGAATCGTTCCACAGCTGGCTCGTGGAGGAGCGCAATCGGCGGTACAATGCCACCGACGAGGAAAACAGCGATGAAGATGCCCAGTCCCGCCATCTGACCATTGAGCGGCTGCTCCTCTCCGACACGAAGTCGGGCAAGCTGCTCTTCCAGCGGGAGGACTTTGCCCACTTGCGCACGCTGTACCGGTTGGAGCTGCGGATGTTGTTCCGCTACTCGATGCCGTTGATCATCACGTTTGTGCTCGAGCACCTTTTCCTGATCATCTGCTTGTTGGTGGTGGGCCATTTGGGCAAGAACGAGCTTGCTGCCGTGTCGCTTGCGCTGATGACGTCGACCATCTGCTTGGCCATTTTTGAAGGCATTGCAACTGCGCTCGATACCTTATGTCCACAAGCTTATGGAGCGGGCAACTACGAGATGGTCTCGACGTACGTGCAGCGGTGTTTTGTGTTTTCGCTCGTGGCGTACATTCCCTGTGCTGTGTTCTGGTACAAGAGCGACAGTGTGCTCCGGTTCATCATCGACAACGACGAGGTGTTGAGGCTCACCACGCAATTTTTGCGGGTATTGATCCTTGGCGGGCCCTCGTACATCTTCTTTGAAAACGCCAAACGGTTTCTCCAGGCTCAGGGTATCTTTGAGGCCGGCACCGGTGTGCTTTTTGTCAGTGCACCCATCAACATCTTCCTCTCGTGGTTTCTCGTGTGGAACAAGAACTACGGCATCGGCTACATCGGCGCTCCGATCGCCACCGTGATCAACTTTTGGCTCATGTCCTTGCTTCTCGTGTTGTACGTGATTTTTGTTGATGGCTCCAAGTGCTGGTACGGCTTCTGCAAAGTGCCCGAGTTGTTCAAGAACTGGGGCCACTTGTCCCACCTCGCTCTCCCGGGCATTGTCATGCTCGAGTCCGAGTACCTCGCCTACGAGATCATGACGCTCTTTGCGCTGTACTTTGGCACCGCCGAGTTGGCCGCTCAAAGTGCCGTGGGCTCCATTGCTTCCGTGACCTACATGATTCCCTTTGCCGTGAGCATAGCGTCGTCCACCCGGGTGGCCAACTTCATCGGCGCCCAGAACCTTTACTCGGCGCGTTTGTCAACCAATACGGGGCTTCTCTGTGGGCTTGCTGCTGCCACGTTCAATTGCGTGATGTTGTTCACTTTCCGGTACCAGATCGCCGGCGTGTTCACCGACGACCCGGAGGTGATCGAGCTCATCGTGTCGTTGTTCTCGCCGTTGGTGGCCCTTTTGCAAATTTTCGACGGCTTGGCGTCCGTGGCTAGCGGCATTCTTCGGGCACAGGGTCTCCAGAAGATTGGAGGCATCATCAACTTCGTGGCTTACTACGCGTTTGCCATGCCGTTGGCGTTCGTGCTCACAAAAACCACCGACTTGAAGCTCAAGGGCCTCTGGATAGGCATTGGCAGCGGTATGTTTTTGATCGGAGTCATCGAGTCGCTTGTGATCCTCACCTGTGACTGGGACGCCGTGCTCCAGAAAGCCGGGCTCAACCTCGAGTTTGGCGAGACCGACGATGACGACTAGATTGTAGCATCGATCAACCAATAAATTATTACCGTTTTGATAATAAGTGAATATATTATTCTTCAATAAATTATCCTATAGACACTAGTTTCTGAGGGCTCTTCTAGCCTTCACACCCTGAGCCAACGTCTCCAAAACGGAGATCGTGTGCTCGAAGCTGATGCAGGCGTCGGTGATGGAGCAGCCGTACTTCAAAGCGTCCTTTCCGCCCTTCTCGGCGGGAGGAACATCTTGTCTGCCCTCCTCGATGTTGGACTCGATCATCACACCACAGATCTCCTCCTCACCGTCCGCGAGTTGCTTGGCAACCTCGGAGGCAACCAAAGGCTGGTTCATGTGGTTCTTGTTGGAGTTGCCGTGCGAGCAGTCGATCATGATTCTCCGCGTGAGCTTCTCGTCGCTGGTCACCTTGGCCTTTCTCAATGCTTCCTTCGTGTCCTGAACAGACTTGGCGTCGTAATTCGTGCCTTGCTTGCCTCCTCTCAAGATGACGAAGCAGTCCTGGTTACCCTCGGTTCCGACAATGGCAACGATACCGGGTTTCGTGACGGACAAGAAGTGGTGGGGGTGGGAAGCAGCTCTCATGGCGTCCACGGCGACACCCAAAGTACCGTCGGTACCGTTTTTGAAACCAACGGGGAAGGAGAGACCGGAGGACAACTCTCTATGGAGCTGGGACTCGGTGGTTCTGGCACCAATGGCACCCACACTGAACAAGTCAGAAAGGAACTGAGGAGAGATGGTGTCCAACATCTCACCAGCAATGGGCAAGTTTTCCGTGAGCTCGACGAACAACTTTCTGGCGATACGAAGACCCTTGTTGATCTTGAAAGTGCCGTCGATATCTGGGTCGTTGATCAAACCCTTCCAGCCAACGGTGGTTCTGGGCTTTTCAAGGTAGGCTCTCATGACGATGTGGAGCTCGCCCTTGTGCTTTTGCATTTCTTTGTACAATCTGCCGGCGTAATCAAGGGCGGCGGCCGGGTCGTGGATGGAGCATGGGCCGATCACCACAATGAGTCTGTCATCTTCACCGTTCAAGATGGCAATGGCGTCGTCTCTACCCTTCAAAATCGTCTCTTTGTTCTTTTCAGAGAGTGGGTACTCATGCTGCAACAAGTCAGGAGGGCTCAAGGGGTCGTAGCCACGAACTGGGGTGTTAGTCTAGTTGGGTGAAAAATGTGGCGAGCAGATACATACTTCTCCAGTCTTCCAAGCGGGTTTTGTCACCGACGTGCTCGTTTTGCATAAACATATTTCCAAGATGCTGTTGATTAGATCGAAACTGGTTCAAAGGGAGGAAAAAGAATACTGTTGGAAATCTTTTTTCACCAAGGTGACTGAATTTAAGGTCTACCGTCACTGAGTCACTCCGCAAAGATATTGCGCTGCACGCAGGACCGGCGGACACCATCCAGGTGATTACCCTTCTGAGATTTCATTGGTACCCCACGTTTAAGGCAGGTCGGATTTTGGCTTATGTAATTGCCGAACGGCTGCCACGGAATTATACTTCCGGAATGTCTGCCGCTCCCAGCGATGTTACATTTGGTTTGTTCCGGTCGTTTGTCTCGGCACACAGCCGAGGCAATCTCCGAGTCTTTGCTCAAAATAGCAGGTGGGTTTTTCCGTGCGGCTCCTCGACAATAGAATTTTTCAAGGCGCCGCACCGTACCACGCTCCCCCTCCGTTATTTGCAGTCCTCCTGCTCCAACCCACCTCAGTTGATTTTTTCAAAGAAATAAATGTAGCCATTTTTGCGCACGTCCTCCAAATCGCCGCCGCATTCAACAATTTTCTCGTCGTTGAAGAGACACCATTCGCCGATCACCTTGATAAAAGCAACGTAGTGGCCCGTAGACGTGGAAGTGCCCTTGTGACACACCACCGCTTTCAAGGCGTACTTGGCGTTTTCGCTTGGGCGCTGCGCAGAAAGTGCAGCCGTGAGTTCCTCGGCCTCCACCGCCACATTAATTTGCGGCTTAGCCGTTTCCTCGATAACACCATCGTCGTCGGGATTGTTGAACAACCACTCCACGGCGGCGTTGGCATTGTTGGAATTGAGTAGGAGCGCTTTTTTGGCGAGTTGCGCACTGAAGCCCATGCTGACGAGGTTTTCCACCGCCTCGTCCGAGACCTCGCTTTTTGGTTCGCTTGTAGTGGCAGAGGGGTCAAATGGCAGGTCGATATCGGCGTCGTCCATGTGGGCAAACACCCAGTTCATGGCGTCCTCGGCGTTTTTGTTGCCCGTGTTGTAAAGTCCTCTGAGAGAACGAGGCTCACTGAAGCCCATGCTGAGAAGCATTTGGAGGGCTTCCTCATCAGGCACAAACTCGTTCTTCTTGGGTGCCTTGTTTTCAACTTCGGTTTCGCCGTCCTCAAATTGCACCTGGTATGGCAGAAGGTCGAGATATTCAGGGACATCAACAGGAATGTCCTGCTTCACGGGAACCCAATTCTCCAAGCCGATTCTTTGCAAACTGACGACCAAGTAGTCTGGGTAAGTCTTGAATCCCTCACGCTTGATGGCTGTCGTCTTTTGTCCCGTTTCGCTGTCTTCGTAGCCGTCAATGGTCTCGGGGGCATTGAACAAGTCGAAGCACTTCTCAAAGGTGGTGCTCTCGTAAACCTTCTGGCCCTCTTCATTCACTTCCAATATCTTCTTGGGAATTGGGATCGAGACGTTGTCCACAAGCTGATGTGATTGCGTGCCCTTGTGAGTTTCCGAGTTGATGATTTTGCTCGTGAGCAAGAATTTGAATGGCTTACTCAAGGCCACGCCAAACTCATGATCCAATTTGTCCATGAGATACATGAGAAACTCGTTGGCATCTTGTTGTCTGTTCGTTTTGAACTCTGGGTGGTCAGCACCGACTAAAGTCTTGAACGATGAGGGCTTGATGCCAGCCTGGTAGTCGTCTCCCTTCAAGCTGTTGGGCTTGGAGTATCGTCCAGACATGAGGCCGTCGTACAATTTGATCATTTGCGATTTGAGGTCGAGTGCTGGGTCCGCCACGGTCTTGTCGAACTCAAGCTCCAGGAAATACCCTCTGAACTGCTCGAAACTGAAGAGCGCTTGCAAAACGGAGTTCAAGTAGCAGGAATTGCCCAAGTTCAGTAATCCAGTGAGTCCTGGCCCGTACACTGGCTTGAGTTTTTCGCCGTTGGCGCCATCCAAATTAAATTGCCAGTTTTTGTTGGTGTCCAAGTTCAACTCGATGAGGTTTTTCTCGGACTTAATCGCAGATGCCAAATCAACTCCAAAAACGAGGAGTTTCAGTGAAAGCTCTGGCACCTTCACCTCGTCATTACACTGGTAACAGTAGCAGTCACAAGAGTCCTCCTCTGCAGATAAAGAGCCCAACTTCACAGCGACCTGGTGGCCCAGATCTTGAAAGTGGCCTAACGCGTGGGAGTTTCCCTTCAAACTGGAGCCAAACTGTTCTCTGCCACAGCCAATGGCGCCACAAGTCAAGCAAATCCACAAGTTTTCTTTCAAGCCACATTGCACGCAGCTGCTGAGGTCGATGGCTGTTTCGGGTTTTTGAGACTGGATGGACAACGAGTGCTCACAAGGGAAGACCTCCAGCTCCCAGGCCTTGATGTCATCATTCGTGCTCACGGAGTTGGCAGTCAAGACCAGACTGGCCAAGGACTGGACGGTGTCCGGGCACTGCTCAAGTGGAAGAGTTTCGTTGAGAACTGCGACGTAGACTGAGATGGCGATGTTGTACAAATCCAGCTCTTTCTGCTCAAGAATCTCGAGTTTTGGCACCTTGGCCGCTCTGCTATCGTCCGCCTGTTCCCGCTCCGACTCGGGCTTCAATTGCTTGATGATGTTCAAGTACAACTGGTGCTCGTGCTCATTGTAGTGGTCCAAGGTGTAGTTGTGGTGTGGTGCCCGGGCAAAAGCCTGGAAGCAGGACAAGCAAACGTCCAAGCCATTGGCATTGTTTTCGGCCGTGTCGAACGAATACATGCAATCATCCTTGTACACTCTGGCGGATGAAGGCACGGTTGGAGGAAGATCCAAGCTCGCGGCCATAATGGAATCGTAAAGCGACATTTTTGAATAGATTGTATTTTCGAAATGAGCCCAGATAATTAGGTGACTATATCTGTCTTGGAAAGCTCAGGCAAGTCTATTAATGGAGGCGTATTAATGGAAGTGTATAGTCAGATGGATCGGTCTGTGGCGAAGTGCGACTCCACTTTCGCAGTATGGGGAAATCTCCAATGCTCAAATCCATAGCCCGCTAAATATAGTAGGTGGGCGTATTATCTACGCCACCGCATTGCCGATTCTCAACTGCTGAAAATAGCCCTGGTGGAATATAAAAGGGGCCGCTCCCTGTACTGTTCTCTCGACTGCTACTTACCATTCTTCATTGTTCCCCTTCGGTTGCGAAATAGGGACCATTGATCTGTGAGGCAGCCCCATTCCAGCTAGACAATGGCACGCGTGACCGGTGTTTACTTCTCCAATTGGTCGATTTACGGGGCCAACTTTTGGCCCACCGACCTCGACTTCGCCAACTTGACTCATATCTTTTATGCCTTCTTGAAAATCAACCCGGACGGCAAAATCGCTTTTTCCGACGAGTGGGCGGACTTGCAGCTGCCGGTTAAAAATTCTGACATCAACGGATGTGTCAATTACTTGAAAGAGGCAAGAAAACAACATCCTCATTTGAAGCTTATCTTTTCCGTTGGAGGCTGGGGCCGTGCAGGCGAGTTCCAGAACATGATCAAGGACTCTGGCAAGAAGGACAATTTCATCAAGTCGCTGGTGAAACTCGTGAGGGAATACGGCTTTGACGGGCTCGATGTCGACTGGGAATTCCCAGAAACGGCCGCTGAAGCAGCCCATTTCGTGGACATCCTCAAAAGACTCAGTGAAGGATTGTACAACACCAAAGATGCCTTGCGAGGATCTCCTCCAGGACCCCCGATTTTGACCGTTGCCACGCCCGCCTCCAGTCAGTACCTCAACATCATGCAGATGCAGCAGATGAACAAGTACCTCACGTTCTGGAATGTCATGGCCTACGACTTTACGGGACCTTGGAGCAGTAAGACCGGCTACCACTCCAATTTGAGAGGCCACAACGGAGACACCAACATGAGCTGCGAGGTGGCAATTGCAAACTACACTGCGAAGGGTATCCTGGCCCGCAAGCTTGTGCTTGGAATGCCCATGTACGGCCGCAACTTCAAGAAGCCGAAAGCTAGGAAGGTGGGCTTTCCGTTTGACAAAAACATCGAGGAGTCAAAGGCCATAACTGACTACAAAATTCTTGTGGAGTCTGCAATTCCTAAGAGCTACGATAGTAAAGCTGTGAGTGCTTACTCTTATGACCCGAGCAAGAAGGTGTTCACCACGTTTGATAATGTGGAGTCTGTGAGACAAAAGGCCGAATTTGTCAAAAACCTAGGTTTGAAAGGGGGCTTTTTCTGGGAGGCCAAAGGCGATATGAAAGATGAGAAGAGCCTCTTGAAGGCATTTGTCTTGGAATTGAACCAAAAGTAGTGAGTCTGCCAGAAGCGCTGGGTTAAAGTTCAGAAGTAAGTAGATCTTTAGCTAATAAAAATCATACTGTTGACTCTACTGGGTCAGGACATGCTATGCTTTATTATCGGACAGATCACAATATAGAGTCCATTCTAGCGAAAACGCTCAACACAGCGGCCACGAGCTCCAAAGTCAAGTCGCTGCTCAGTTCCGTCTCGCGGCTGACCTCCTGGCCCAAGTTGTGGGCCAATCCCAAGGGGCTCAGCTCGCCCTTGTTGCCGAAAGGATGCTCGCTGTAGTCGTTCAACAACTCGTCGGCACGGGCAAAGGCCTGCTCTCTCTTGTCGTAGTTCAAGGACGACAAGACGTTCTCCAACACGTTGGCGGCGTATGCACCGCAAATCAACGAGATGGTTCTCAAGTAGCGGTACGAGGTGTCCGCGGCAAACTGGTCGTTGCTCAAAGCGTCCAAGTCCACCGTCTTCTGAGTCAAGAAGCTCAACACACGTTGTCTGATGTACTCCTTAGACATTTTATCTGCGACAGGGTGAGTGGCCATGTCGAACAAGAAGAAGTTCTTTCTCTCGGTACGCAAGATTCCCTTGTCCACCAAGCCCTTGGCCAAGCGCTCTCTGACCTGCTTCAACTGGTAATTGATTTTCATCAAATTCCAGGTCTCGCCGGACAACAAGTCGATCCAGTTGGACACGGATAAATGGCCGCCGTCGTTCTTCATGAGCTTCAAGGCCTCGTCTAGCAACACCTCGCCCGTAGGCTCTGTGTCAATGACCTCGACCAAGCGGTCGCACAAGTCGAAGCGGCGTCTGGCGGGGTCGTTGACGAGGGTAATCTTACCCCGGAAGGTCAATTCCAAGAGTATGCAGCCGCGGAGGGCGTACGAGATGTTGTCGTTCCAGAACGACAAGTATCCCTCTTTGTCCTTCAAGCCCATTAGCAAGACCTCCTCCATCAATGTCAAGAAGGGCACTTTCAACGTGTGGTGATCCGCAATGTCCCTGGAGTCCACGCCGATCTTGTGGTCGCTTCTGGAGACGTCCTCTTCATCGAAGGAGCCCGATGTTCTGGCGACGGACGCCGAGGCAGCCTTGTTGCCTGCGCCACGGCGCTTTTGCAACACGGACGAAGACATTGGTGTACGATAAAAGTGAGACTGGGAAGGTTATGGGTTGTTTTTTCGCGCGGCGGAAGGGCGTGGCTGGGTGCACGTTCGCAGACTGGGTGGAGGTAACTAATTTCTTTTACGAAAAATGATTTTTGTATTGATTATTCAATTTTGAACTTGATTACTGCCGATCGGCGAATTTGACCTCGGTCGGTTGGCCAGGTGGCTCGTTCGCGGTGTATCGGCAGAACATTGAGCACATGACAATACACCAGCAGAGTCTATAGATATCAAGAAGATTTTATTTCAAAACTGTTTTTTTCTATAAAATGGTTGTTTCTTAATCTGAGCTTAAGTTTTTACTCAAAATATTAAATTTCAGTTCTTGTAGACTCAATCTTTCGTAGTTTCAGTTTCTGCAGAAAATGGTCTACTTTCTCACGATTGCAAATTGATTCTGGAGCTGATAGTGACCCATTACCTTCCTCGCAGCTTGGAGATGAATTGAATACGAAAACTCATTGATGATGAAATATAACTTCAGTTCAAGAATATTTGCCACTGAGCTAGACTCATTTACTAACTACTGTGGGAAATTCAAGCAAATTGGCCATGTGCCAGTGTCAAAAGCCGAGGGAGGCCGATCCCGTAAGTGACAAATTATAAGCAAACTTTAATATTTTACAAGTTTTGTGGATTTATTGATCATGGAACTATGTTGGATGCATACCAAAACATTCAAATTTTCGGCGCAGTCCAGATATTGGATCAGCCTTCATCACACTGTCCTCCCACATCAACTCTGCACGCACCGCGACAGTACCACAACTAATACATAATAGATTGAGCACTAAACAATCGCTCCCAGCACAATTGACATAAGAAACTACTTCATTTATACTGTTATCGGGGAACCTTGCCGTCATTTTCACATATTGGAGTCTTGCTCATACCCACTCTCATTCACACCATTCAGCGGATCAAACCCTGATCGCCACTTGCATCCCATCCAACCAGCGGAAATCCTCATCTGACTTCCGAATCCAAAAAACAATAGCTGAATCCGATGACACAGATCTCCTCTGTTGACACTCTGCGTGTGGAGGCCCCGCCAGTCTCCAACCCCGAAGACTTTGTGTCGTTCCCCACGCTACCGGACCCGGAGGTAGTCGCCAACAGATCCTTCTCCACGATTATCACGAAAACGCTCCGCAAAGTCACCGACAACGCCTCCAATTTGGTCCACAATTATGGGGCTCCTCACGATAGCGGCGAAGATCACGTCTACCCCACTTCTCCGTCGTTGAACCTGACCTCAAAGTCTCAGTTCCAAGACACACACTCAGACTCTGCTCTGGAGGATAACGTCTCCGTACTGTCTGAGCCCGAAGTTGTGTTGTCTCACAAGTCCACCACCAGCAAAAGCCAAATTCAACTCCCAACTCCATCCATACACAAGCTGCACACCCCACAATCATCCACCAGCGAGTCCTTAGCGCCCCTGGTGACTCCCCAACAACCGACGCTGCGTGCCATATCCTCACTTTCAGCACCAACTGTGCCCGGATCCAAGAAAAGCGACGTGTCGCAAGCTCCCACAGTAGTCACCAAATTCAACGCTGCGCGGTTTGACGGGGTTCTACCGAGGGTCACCGCCGACAAAAGAGGCTTGATGCTTTCCAACTTGGCATCTTCGAAAGAGGCCGCGTCACTGTTGAGCAAGGACGAGGTGACTGTAGTGCACTCCGAACCAGTCAAGGATCCACATGATATCCTTTCGAAATCGCCCGACTTGTCAACCATAGAGGCTGGCAACACGTCCAAGAACCCGCTGCAGGCAGCCAACGTCAAGGACTACGTGGTGAAAAGCTTGCAAAACAGAATATCGTCCATCTTCAACAACTTGCCCAATGACTTCGAGGTTTCCGACGACGATTCCATCTCGGACATGGATACGACAGAGTCCCAATCGGCCGTCTCAGACGTCCAAACAAACCGGCCTCCATCGTTGACGTTTGCACGGAGCAGAAGGTCACTGTCAGTGACAAGCCATGCAGCCAGACCAACGACTCCGGCAAAGCAAAAGAATAAGGTTCCTACGAGAAAATCTTCTTCGAACTTTCTGGCCGCATTTTTGGACGGAGCAAAAAACATCATCACCTCCAACCTAGCCGGCGTGGCGACCTCGACCTCTTCGATGGTTGGGTCGATTGGTGAGAAACAAAGAAAGAAAAAGAAGAAGCCAAAGGCAAGCAAACCGTCAGAGAATCCATTGAAGAATGGTGGCTTCCCAAAACATTTGTGGATGAACGACAAGTTCATCTCGGAGTGTTTGAATTGCTTCAAGCCATTCACTGCATTCCGCAGAAAGCATCACTGCCGGTTCTGCGGTCAAATTTTTTGTGGAGATTGCACCAGTTTTATCTCTTACAGCCAGTATAAGGAACAGCGCAGTGGAAAGCCTACTCATAGCGACGTGAAGTCGTATAAGGACAAGCTCAGGGTGTGCGATCCTTGTTATGCTGACGTTGTGGTGTATCTCAGTGATGACTCTCTGATCAACTCAGACGACGACGAAGCACATACGTCACACATTTCACATTTCCAGTCCTTGGATGAGATACAGTCCTCGAACGAAATCAGTGGCACTCCCCCACATGAAGATCGGGTGTCGGGTGCACTCTCACGCTCGCCGATGTCACGGAGAAACAGTTACCTTGATCTGGGTGCTTCCGATTCGAAACTAGCAGCTGGAAATCATGATCACGATACCAGCAGCCATTCGCTCGCATTTTACTTCAAACAAGAGGACAGTAAGAGGAGTCCCGAAGCGTCGTCCCGGCGCTTCCCGCCCCAGATGGCTATCCCAACGACCCGAACAGGCGAGGCTGTGGAAATTCCGGTTGCTCAGACGCCCCAAAAATCCCACTACGCTATCAAAGCATTTGGGCAGCAGAGCCACACGAACGGCTCGGCAATCAGCGAGGTTCCAGACATGAAGAGCCGCTTCACCCATAATTCCCGGCGGACAATCTCTTCCGGCAACGATGTTTCGCATCCGAATAGTTTGGAGAACCTCAGTTCTCTCTACAAGTCGATGGTTAACAACAGGTTCCACAGACTTCCGTCAGATTATGGCCCCCTCGCTCACGGGTTACCACATGATGCCAAGGTAGTTGAACAGGACGAGGATGCGGAAAGTGAGAACGAAGACGAGCAAGTGATGTCTTTATACTCAGCTCTTCAACACTCATCAAACTCAGCCAATCAAACACCTCGTCCGCTCAGCACAGTGTCTGTGTCCATGCCCGGAGTGCCGACCTTGAATGAGTTTCCTACGTTGTACGAAATCCCAACCTTGGACGATAAGTACATTCCTTCGAATCTCAGTCAAGCGAACGCTATCTCTAGATTCGAGTTTAAGCCTACAGATGCTTTCAACAACAGCACTATCAATGAAAACAAGCAAAGGTCCAATCAAAGATCGAACGAAAGGGCAAAGGCATCTTTGCGAAGAATCAAGGACAGAAGAGCTCACAAACAGAACAGAAGAGCTTTGAACACCACCTTCAGGCCACGAAATGAAAGCAGCTACCCAAATTTATCCACGTTGGACTCAAGCAACAACTTATTGTTGGCCCCGGTGCCCACTTCCCAGCTTGCGGTTCCATTCCAGAACGAGTCCTTGCCCTCGAAATCCAACATTTCACTTTATTTCTCGAAAGAATCGCTCCACTCAGATGCGAGAACGCCCATGTACAATGACAATGAGCACATAAAAAGCATGCTGGGAAGTCCATTGATCACCTCTGAGTCATTACTTCTCGAGCAAGGTCCATTGGATCCTAATGAAATGTCAACACATGAGCTCATCAAGAAAACGGTGACTTACTCCGATCGCATGGGTGAGAACATCGATGCAATGATCAGACAGTGCTTGGCGGATTGTGATCTAAAAGATGAATCTCAACAAAAGCGCTGGTCCAAGACTTTGCATCAGATTCTCAAAGAATTGGAGCGGGTGAAGATTTCTGATACCTTGGACATTAAGCAATACATCAAGATTAAGAAGATTCTTGGAGGATCCATCGAGGACACATCAGCAATTGACGGACTATTTATTACCAAAAACGTGGATTCTAAAAGAATGAGGTCCGTCATTGATAATCCAAAGATTGCGCTTTTGGTCTTTCCATTGGAGTATCTCAAACTGAAAGAACAATTCATAAGTTTGAAGGTGATCAGCTCCCAGCAATCGTTATACATGGAAAATTTGGTCTCGCGGTTGATATCGTTAGAACCAGACCTCGTTGTAGTTGGTGATACTGTTTGTGGACATGCCGAGAAACTTCTTGAAGAGGCAAACATAACTCTCATCTCAAATGTGAAGCCTCAAGTCATTGAGAGAATTTCTCGGTACACTGGGGGCCATATTTTCCAGTCCATTAATGATCTCTACTTCAAACTCGGAAATTCCCTTGGCACTTGCAGCCGGTTTGAGGTAAAGAGATACGTGTTCCAAGACGTCGTCAAAACTTACGCATTTTTCCTTGGAAGCAGCATGGAGTCGGGCTTCACCATATGTCTTCGTGGCGGAGACGAGGAATTACTCAGCAGTGCTAAATATGCTGCCGAGTCTCTCATTCCTGGAGTCTTCAATGGCAGATTTGAGAAGAATTTCTTTCTGGACTTCAACTTAGAGATTGAGCAAGGCGAAGTTTCAACTTCCTACGACCTCACAACATTGCATAATGCGGTCGGATTCGAAGCAGAAGACACTGACGATCTCAAAATGAAGTGTGTCAATTTGATGGAGCACTATGGAATAATCAACTACGTGAAACTTTATGAAGAAAGGATTTTGAGCCTTTCCCCTTCTGTCAATTATCCATTGCCTACACCATTGATCAATGTCATTGAAGCTTTTGAGAAGTTTGCCAGGTTTTACGACGTGAACAAAGCTATCCAGGCCATTCTGGGAAGCGACGATATCAAGTCAGAGTGGCTTGACTTATTGAAATTCAACCTCAATTTGGACCGCTTTGTCAACCACAATGACATCATCCGTGCATTCAAGCTCTTGAGTGATAACATGCTTGATACGCAGTTCCAAGAGTTCAGCTTCAGATGCAGACTTTGGTCGAACAGTATGAAGTACACAACATATCAGCTTTACCCCATTTTTCACAAGAGCATTCACTTTCTCCACTCGCGGATCTCAATCAAGCATGCTACGCCATGTTACGGCCCGGTGGTTGTGGTTGTCGACTACTACTCGGACAATGATAGATGTCTTGGCTTATTCTTGGAGCAGAACTTCCACGAGGCAGGAAAAACTTGTGACGAGTGTGGTGACCTCATGATCAATCACTATAAGACCTATGCCCACGGCAATGCCAAAATTGATATCATCGCCGAAAGATTGGGAAGCAGACATGACAACGACATGTTTAAGGAAAGCAACAAGATATTCATGTGGAGTCATGACCCGCAAAGTAACGCATCTACACCCATTTATTATCTCAGTGATGACGCCTACCACTTGTCGCTAGGAAAATTTTTCGAGCTCAATTTCTGGTCTTGCAAGACTCAAAACTCAGTTATACCAGAGCAAGATTTCTTCAAAGATCATGTCAAGTATTTCGGCTACAACGACCTAGTTTTACGGATGCAATACTCGAAGATTGACAACTACGAGGTGGTTGTGCCCAACAAGAAGCTCGATTTCTCAGCAACCATCGATCTAGAGCAAAAACTAGATGCTTTGAAACGCATAAAGGAAAGCTCACAGAAGTTCTTCCAGAGTGTTGCCAAGCGGCTCAACAGAGTCAAGGTCGACACGTCCGATCAAGCTGAAGCTGGAGCGGCTCGAGTTGCAGAATTGAAAGAGCAGCTTAATACCCAGATCAGCTTTATCGACTCCAAGACACAGACCATTTATGAAAACACCTCTCCGACTAACTTTTTGTCATTAAACATCGTTCAACGTGATTTGCAAGAATTGGGAGTCGCATGGGACGCTGAGTTCAATGATTTCGAGAAGCGGTTTTTGCCAACAGAAAACGAAATTACCAAGATCACGCAATTTCACCTTCGGAATTTCCTCATGGACAGATTTGACAACGAGGGCAAACCCCAAGATGTTAGTCAACAATCTACTGAGAAGAGTCCAAAAGAAGGGGCGACTGAAGAAGCCACCTCTAACGAGAAAGGGGACAAGCCGCTGAGCAGCGAGGCCTCTAGTACTCCCAAGCCGCAAGACCCCAAAGACATTTTCGCTTTGGGCTCTCGGAGGGTTCCTCTGACTGCTATCGAAGACAAAATTATGCAAATCAAGCAATCATTTGAAAGCGATCAGAACAAGCATATTATCAAGAGCCCCTCCAAAGCAGACTCAATTATGGATTTCAACTTGAGCGACTACAGCAGCTCGAATGGACAGAACAAAGTGCAAGATTTGACAAATTACTTCAATCAGATGACACTCGAGTTCCAACGCCAAAGGGAGCAAGTCCTTGAAAAGCAGTCCAACAAGTACAAAGCTGTGCCTATCGTCAGCTCACATCCCATTGTTGAGATTTACGGGAACATCGAGGATGCGGTCGACCTGGATCACAATGGCCAATTGCATGTTCATTCCGATTCTAAACCTTCAACCAGCCCTAACTTCCCGACGCAGACCACATTGCCTCAGGACACTTACTCAGCATTGCTCGTTGCCAGGAACGGACAGGAGGAGCACAAATTGGATCCAGCCAAAGTCTTGCAAGACAGCACAAAATCCAAACTTGACATTCCTCAACCCGAGAAGAATTCATTGCTCAAGTCGTTGACAAATTTCTGGGCAGACAGATCAGCTACGCTCTGGGATCCTTTGGAGTACCCGTTGGATTGCACCGAGCATACATTCGCTGATTCTGAGGTTATTGTCAGAGAAGACGAACCCAGTTCATTGGTGGCTTTCTGTCTTTCCACCGGTGATTATAAGCAAAAGCTCAAAAATATGGCAGAGAACAACACTGGTGAGCACTTCGATGACACAGGGGACAACCTTGAGTTCAACGAGGAGTTCAGAAAGAAGAGTGCTCACTTCGCAAAGTTGGAAAAGAAGTTCAAGAAGAGAAGCGAGGAAACTGCCAGCGAAACCTCTGAACTTGAGGCAACCATGACAAAGTCTAAATTCAACCACTTGAGGTACCAGTTCGTGGATGGCGGCACCGAGATGTCGTGTAAAATCTTCTACAGCGAACAATTTGATGCCTTCAGAAGAGCTTGTGGATTAGACGATCTGTTTGTGCAAAGCTTGTCCCGGTGCATCAAGTGGAACTCGAAAGGTGGAAAGAGTGGGTCCAATTTCTTAAAGACATTGGATAACCGGTACATTGTGAAGGAGTTGTCCAAACTGGAGTTGGAGTCCTTTGTGTCCATTGCACCATTCTACTTCAAATACATCTCGCAGTCAACGTTCAATACCTTGAGCACAGCGATTGCGAAGATCTTCGGTTTTTATCAGGTCGAGTTCAATAACTCCATCACGAATAAGACGTTCCGAATGGACTTTTTGATCATGGAGAACTTGTTCTACAACAGAACCACGACGAGAATCTTCGACTTGAAGGGATCGATGCGGAACCGTCACGTCAAGCAAACCGGCACCGAAAATGAGGTGTTGCTTGACGAGAACATGATTGAGTATATCTACGAGAGCCCAGTGTTTGTTAGAGAACAGCTGAAGAAATTACTCAGAGGGTCACTTTTCAACGATACATCGTTTCTCTCAGCCATGGATGTGATGGACTACTCGCTCGTTATCGGAATTGATGATGCATCGCTGAAGCTCTACGTTGGAATCATTGACTGGCTCCGAACCTTCACGTGGGACAAGAAAGTGGAGAACTGGGTCAAAGGTAAGAGTCTCGTTGGTAAAGGAAAAGACCCTACTATTGTCACTCCTAAGCAGTACCGGACTCGGTTCAGAGAGGCTATGGACAGATATATTCTTGAAGTCCCCGACATATGGTACGAGGGATCAAGTTAAACTGATGAGACAAAGGGTAATATGCCAAGGGATCAAAACCTTATTGTTGCAGCTTATCGATGCAGGTGACAAGATTCCAATTTCAGCTCACAAGAACGTCTCGGTTATTTTTCCAGTTTGAGCGTACGCCAGATGCCGAATTGGACTGTGCATGATGAGGCGCGGTCCCGCGAGCGCGTTTGAGGCTTAAATAGGGGCTCAGATCAGAAGGAGCCGAAAAGGCGAGTTTCGATTCGTCACCGCCAAGCGGCGAAAATAAAGCATACAGGGCCGAAAATGAAAGGTACGGGGCCAAAATTTGTAGTGCTTGCTTGGGCGGGTGTGGCGCACTTAGGCGGTTGCTCATGTTCTGTATCTGACAAGCAGGCGCGGCTGTGTACGCCATGACATTCCCCGGAAAGGATTGACAGTGTAGATTGACGGAATGGGAGCTGGCTGCAAAAAGGCAATGCCAACGGCGGACACCAGCCCCTGGCAAAAAAAAGCTATAAAAGGACACGATTTCCACCTGCTTTTCCTTCATATTTCTCTCTATTGCCAAAACGCCGTCTCCTTGTTTGGCTGGCTGGTTGCAGAGCCGCCGCGTGCGTGCAGTGCGCTCGCGGTGCCCTTATCTGGTGTTATTGTGGCCCCGTGATTTTCGCAAAACTCCTATTTCTGACGGCAGAAAACGAGCGTTTCTTTATTCTGACAGAATCACCGGCCGTCACTCGACCTCACCAGACAATACTACCGTCACCAGAGCCGCCAAAATTGAAATCATCAACATAACAACCCACGTGTTTCTCCACTCGCTTTGTTTGCTTCGCCCCACTTCCTCCTGATCCAAACCTGATCTGCCATGCGAAATCAAATCTTCCAGGCGGTAGCGTCGCTCCTCCTTCTCGTGGCCCTTGTGTTTGCCATTCTTGCCACTGTGTCCACGCCCGTGGCCTCCAGCCTCAAGTTGGCCTCCACAGACGACTTTGACTATGGTATTTTTGGTTACTGTGGCTCGAGTCTGTGCCCCAAGGCCTCGTACCCTTACTCGCCAGGAGACGTTGACTCAGACGCTGACTGGCTTTTTGCCGCCAGCACCAGAAACACCTTGGCCAAGGTCTTCATTGTAGCTCCTATCGCTGCAGGTTTCGCGTTGCTTGCACTCATTGCAACCGTTGTGTCGATCTTCCTGGCGGTGCCTGTGGTGAAGATATTCTCCATCATTTTCACCGTGTTGGCTGCCGTTGCCAACATCCTCGTGGCCGTCATTGTTGTTATTGTGTTCCACCCGCATGTTGCGTGGTTGGGCTGGCTCTTGATCGCCGGTGCAGGCTGTTGCTTGTTGGCCCTTCCCTTCACGTTCTTCTCCATCGCTGTGGGCGATTCGGATGAAAAAGATGCTGACTCTTACTCGCAGAACCTTACTGATCTTGACCCTGCGCCCGGACTTGGATCCGTTGGGCCACCCAGAAACATGTACGGCTACCAAACCGACGGCACCTCCAGCAACCAGGAGTACGGCTACAGGGGCCCGGGCTCTTTCACCAGTCCTATGAACAAAAACGGCTCCAACAGCAGCTTGATGGACTCCAAGCCCAGTCTCGCTGATGACCTTACTCGTCCGTCCACAAATACCGGTAACTACTCCACCGCGTCCAAGCAGTCCATGTACGCCGGCATGAACTTGAAAAATGGCCCCAACAGCCTGGTGGCTAGCAAGCAACATATGGCTCCCAACTTGTATGCTCGGTCTGGCACCGCATCTAGCACAGGAGCCGGAAATGCACCATATCCACCTACAGAGCGGGGTTCCACGATCCTCAACTCGGTGAACTATGGGGTCTTTGATCACCACCCAGAAGTGGAGGGTCACCGGCCTTTCACAGAATTGGATGACCAAGACGATGTGGTCGAGAGAAACTCTTTGCCCTCTCAAAGGGACTTGGAATCGGATGAGGAGTCCGACTTCACCAGCGTGTCTCAAAGACCGCCCAACGAGATGTACAATGCTCCTCAGCAAAATTCGCAGCCTGGATACCACGGCTACACACCACAAAATGCTCGGCCCCAGTACGCCAATGAAGGTTATAACCAAGGTTACCAACAGAGCTTTGTCCCCCAACAACCACAAACTTACAGCCAAACTGGCTACTCTGCTCACCATCCTCCACAGCACGGCTACACTGCGGCTCCCGCATCTCCACAGATGGGTCCTCCACAGCAGCCGTACATGAGGCAACAGGCACCCAGGGTTGCTCAGCGGCCCTCAGTCTCGGACAATGTGTTGAACAATAACCCGGACTTTGCCATTGGCTTTAACAGCAAGAGGAAACAAGCTCCGTTCGGAGCTAGATCTAATGGCAACGCACGGCCTGGCTTCACGCGGCCGGGTCAAAGAGACGGCCCTTACGGCAACTTCTAGGGAATGACAGTTACATGGTTTATTATAGATGCTAATGGATACTAAGTCGAAGACGGATCAACGTAGCGAATTATCTCCCGTGGCTGGCGCCGGTTTCTCCACCACTGTGGTTTTACCGTGGGGCTTGACGACCACCACTATGAACAATGCCAACACCACGAGGCACAACAAGAAGATAATTTTGCACTTTGTAGTTCGTTTCTGGTAACCCTGGGCCCGGAGAAGTTCTTTGTCGGAGGATCTCAAATCTTCCGTGGTACGAGCAAGATTGTAATCAATACGATCGAGCATGCTGCCCTGGTCCACCACCAACGTCTCCATTTCCTTGAAGATGGTAGAGATCTCAAGAATGCCCATGGCCAACTTGGAGATCTCCCGCTCCCGTGACGCTAGGAGCTGCGAGTTGGGGTTGTGCTGCATCTGTTGCTGTGCCTGGTGAAGCACCTGTTTGGAGTAATTTTCAATGTCTCGAGAATCTTCCTCCTCAAGCGCAGTTCTGGACGATGTTGTGTTGGAAAGAAGCTGAGCAGTGTCGTCGTCATCGTCATCGTCATGCAAAAACTTTATGTAGTTGTTTTGGAGGTTTCTGAACACCAAGGACGTGTCTTGAATTTTCAAGGCGTACGTTTTCTTGTAGTTCTCGATGATGGCCAACTCGTCGGTGGAATAGTTGAGGTTCATGCGTTGATGGTTGTTCTGAAGAAACACAAACTTCTTGATGAGCACGTAGCATGCCTCGAACATGCGAGTGATGTCGTAGTTGAGCGACTCGATGCTGTTTTCGAGCTGTTCTTTCTCCTTGTCTCTGGTGATAAGTAGCTTCTTGTAGAGAGCACCCAAATCATTGGTTTTCAGCTTGATGCGGGCCAAATTCTCGTCGAGCGATGAAGAAATGTCAAAGATGGATGGCGCAAGCGGCTTCATCTCGATGTCGCCATCATTGTCTTTATACCTGGTGTTTGGTCGGGTGGATCTCCGGGACGACATTAACCCCTCCTCTTCTTCGGCTAGGGAAACAAAACGAGGCTCAGTCTTCGTGTGCCGAGGAATTGTACGTCGGTAGGAGAGAAAAAGGTTGGTTCTGTCTCGAAACATGGCAATTGGTGGAGATTGAGACGGCTGGTTGAGGTTGAGGTGTGATATAGTGCGGTTGTGCGCACTCGGAGGTAGGCTGGAGAACAGCATTGGAAAAGTTCAAGTAGAATAACGCAATTGAAAACATAGATCGTAGTTTGAGAGCTTGTCATTACAAATTGCAATTGTTGATTAAATATGAAGGCATTGATTATTAGGTAGCAGTAACTATTTCCAGGACTGTCATTGCTTGGAGGCCTCCTTCTGTCTGGCCTCCTCCTGCTCCTTCTCAATCAAGAACCGCTTCCACTCCGGAACAGGAGCAGGCTTGTGCTTGTTGATCTCCTCCTCTTTCATGGCCAACAAAATTGTGCTCAAGAGAAGCACAATGGTGATTGCCTGTGCGTACATTCTGGCTTGCACCAACTTTTGGGGCGCAGTCATCACCTTGTCCCGGTTGACGAACACCCACGAACCGTACATGGACGCAATCCACGACGTGAAGATGATCTTGTACTTGTTCTCGCCGAGCGACGTGATGATCTTGTCCTGTGTAGGCATGTTCTTCCACGTCTTGTACTGTTCCACCATTTCCTTGTTGGCATGGCCGGCCGAGTACATTTGACGGTCAAATTCGACCGAACCCTCGTCGGCAAAGAACGCGGCAAGCGACACCGTGGGCATGGTCAAGATACATGCCTTGATGGAGGTGTTGAAGCGAGCAAATCTGGCTGGTTGCCGGGTTTTCAAGTAGGTGTAGAGCCCGAGCGAAAGGATCGAACCGTAGAACAAACCCTTAGCACCCTCGGCTGCCACATGGGCCTTGTGGGCGTCTCTTTCCTCCTGGTAGATAATCTTCATGGTGGTGGATGTGAGATAAGTGAGATGGGCCGATTTCGCACTGCGGCAAGAATTCACGGACAATGCATCGAAACCTGAATTTTCGAGAGAAAAAGAAAAGATTTGTCGGTAACTTGATCTTTTGAATCCCAATTACTCGGGATCGGCGCCCTTGACCATACTTGCCGTGGGCTTTGTTCAGCCCAAACTGCCCTTCCATGCAGTACCTCCTCATTCATCAACCACAAAACACCTACACTTCACACTCACCGCCACACACACGGTTCACACCCTATTGTGTGCCTAAACGAGACATTTCACCACGGACCATTCTGATTGTCACTGCAATCGCAAACACACTCCAGATCAGCCTCGACCCAACCCTGGATCACAAGTAATTACCACCCGTCACACCCTCACAGAACAGGGCACACAAAGAAGCCCGCCCGGACGCTACCATGAGTGGTCCTCCGCTGAACACCCGCTCGCCCTCGCCCACGCCGTCTTCCAACGTGCGACGCCCGAACGTCTACATGGAAACGCCTCGCTCTCCATCTAGATCGACCAGAACGCTATCACCTCCCAAACCCGGTGACGCATACTCGTCGTACCCATCTTCCTCACCACGCCGGCGGCAGAACGGCCGCCAATTATTCAGCGACCGCCACATCCCAAACAGAACGGGCGTGGACTTACAGGCAGCTTTTAGTTTGTCGAGCCAGAACGTGGTTCCAGATCTTCGAGCCTCTCGAGCGAACGCTGGCAGCAGTGCTGCCGCCGACAGCGCCAGCGGCAACGAGATCGAGTTGCGCAAGGAGGAAGAGGCCAACAGAAACTTTTCCAGCGTGCTCAAAGCAGAGCTCTTCGGTGACAATGTGCCCATGGCCACGGCCGATCTATCTCGCTCCGCGGGCCACCGAGAAACTGCACTGACACCAGACCTTGTCTCCAGCGTGCGCTCCGCCAACGCTCTTCCTACCACAATGTCAGCCTCGGGCCGAACGACCCCTCCTCGCACGAGTAATCTGGCAGTCACGGGTACTCCACGCCTGAAAACCAACATGTTCACATACCAGCTGCCGAGCAAGCTGCGGCCCATCTCTCGAGACCTTCAACAAGAGCTCTTTTCTTTATCTCCTGTGCGCCTGGAGTCTCAAAAGTTTTTGCTCAGTCCACAAAAGAAACCCCGCAGCATCTCGAAAGTCCCGTACCGAGTATTAGATGCGCCCGAACTCTCGGACGACTTTTACTTGAATCTCGTTGACTGGGGTCTGCAGGATATCTTGGCTGTGGGTTTGGGTGACTCGGTGTACCTCTGGGACGGCCTGACGCAGTCCGTGGAGCGACTCTGTGTGTTTGACAACAAGGACAAAGTGACGTCGCTCAGCTGGATCGGGCTGGGCACCCACTTGGCCGTCGGCACGCTGAAAGGATTGGTGGAAATCTGGGATGCCACCAAAATCAAGTGTGTGCGGACGATGACGGGCCACAAACTCCGGGTGAGTGCGTTGGCCTGGAATGAGCACATTCTCTCCAGTGGGTCGCGAGACCGGACGATTTACAATCGTGACGTACGAGTGCAGAGTCACTACATTAATAGCTTCGACTCCCACAAGCAGGAAGTTTGTGGGTTGAAGTGGAACGTGGAGGAGAACAAGTTGGCCAGTGGAGGCAACGACAACAACGTATTTATTTGGGACGCGCTCAACACAAAGCCCCTCCACCAGTTCACCGAGCACAACGCGGCCGTGAAGGCCATCTCGTGGTCGCCGCATCAAAGAGGTATCTTGGCGTCTGGAGGTGGTACCGCAGACAAAACAATTAAGGTGTGGAACACGCTTACGGGCAACCGCATTAACAATGTGGAGACTGGGTCGCAAGTTTGCAACTTGATCTGGTCGAAGAACTCCAACGAGATCTTGTCTACGCACGGCTACTCGCGGAACCAGATCATTGTGTGGAAGTATCCCTCGATGCAGCAGATTGCACAGTTAACCGGCCATACGTACCGGGTGTTGTACCTCTCGCTCTCGCCCGATGGGGAAACTATAGTCACGGGAGCCGGTGACGAGACGCTACGGTTTTGGAACGTTTTTGAGAAGAACAGAAACGATGAGCCACCATCCTCTGTGTTGCTAGACGCATTTCTGCAGTTGAGATAGGTTTAAGTGAGAGGGCGAATTAGCGTGGCAGATTCGAGGCGATGTATAAATGAGACGAGTCATAAACGAGATGAGTAATAAGTATTTTGGAAATTAGAAGTTTGACGCGAAAAAGTGATACGAGATTTTTTTGATACGAAAATTAATACGAGGTGGTTGCCCGTGCATCCCGGGCAGCCCCACTGAGTCACGGCTCTGCGCCGATTACCGGTGAACGGCAATAGCTCATTCCCCGCAACACAATTTACGGCAATAATAGGGCCGAGCGTATAAAAGTGAGGTTTCCCGCAGAACACGAAAAAATAAAGTTACCGTCGCAGCCATCGATAATTCAGCCTCGTTATCTCCTGCCACCTGCCTATCGTCTTTTTCCGCTTTACAGTGCCGCATTCCGTCACAATAGATAGCGATTACTCATAGCAGGTATATAAGCCGCGCAGACCCGACTCTTCTCACAGATTTCCACTGACTTCATCACTGATTTCAATCACTGATAACTCATCTGATATGACCAAGCCGCTTGCCAAAGACTTGTCCCACCACTTGAGCGTGGAGGCCACCTCTAGACAGACGTCTCCCTTGAAGGGCGCCTTCAAGTACTACAACAGACCGGACATCGTGTTCCTCGGTGGAGGCTTGCCGCTTTCCGACTACTTCCCCTTCGACAACGTCAAGGCCGATGTGCCCACCGCCCCTTTCCCCAACGGACTTGGAGCCCAAGTCACGGACGACGACAAGACCGTGATTGAGATTTACAAGAAGGCGCTGAAGAACGACCCCAAGAACAAGGACGTGGAGTTGTCCAGATCGTTGCAGTACGGCTACACCGAGGGCAGCGTCGAGATCTTGGACTTCTTGAAGGAGCACACCGAGGAGATCCACCGCGTGCCTTACGAGGACTGGACCGTGATTGCAACCGTTGGCAACACCCAGTCGTGGGACGCGTGCTTGAGAACCTTCGCTGCCAGAGGCGACACCATCTTGGTGGAGGACCACAGTTTCTCCTCTGCTTTGGAGACTGCCCATGCTCAAGGTATCACCACCTATCCGGTGCAAATGGACGGCGAGGGTATTATTCCCGAGGCCTTCGAGACGCTCTTGGACAACTGGGTCGGAGCCAAGCCCAAGTTGCTCTACACCATCTGCACGGGCCAGAACCCCACCGGTCTGTGCATCAGCGGCGAGAGAAGACGCGCCGTGTACAAGTTGGCCCAGAAGCACGACTTGATCATCATTGAGGACGAGCCCTACTACTTTTTGCAGATGGAGCCATACACCCAGGACTTGACTCTCAGAAGCAAGAAGCACGTGCACGAGCACGACGAGTTCATCAAGGCCTTGGTTCCCTCGTACATCTCCATGGACGTTGACGGCCGTGTGCTCAGATTGGACTCGGTGTCCAAGACCATTGCCCCCGGTGCCAGATTCGGCTGGATCGTGGGCCAGAAGAACTTGTTGGAGAGATTTGTGCGTTTGCACGAGGTGTCCATCCAGTGCCCCTCTGGTTTCACCCAGTCCATCTTGAACGGTTTGTTCCAGAGATGGGGCCAGTCCGGCTACTTGGACTGGTTGATTGGCTTGAGAGCTGAGTACACCCACAAGAGAGACGTGGCCATCGACGCCTTGTACAAGTACTTCCCCCAGGAGGTGGTGACCATCTTGCCCCCCGTGGCCGGTATGTTCTTTGTCGTGCACATCAACGCCGCCAAGCACCCCAAGTTCAAGGAGTTGAACGAGGACCCATTGGCCATTGAGGACCTCCTCTACAACAAGGGTTTGGAGAAGGGCTGCTTGATGATCCCTGGCTCTTGGTTCAAGGTCGACGGCCAGACCAAGCCTCCACAGGCACCTGTGCCCGTGAGCGAGGAGCTCAAGAACACTATCTTTTTCAGAGGCACCTACGCTGCCGTTCCTTTGGACGAGTTGGTGAAGGGCTTGGAGAGATTCGGCGCTGCCGTCAAGTCTGAGTTTGGCTTGTAAAAATGTATTTCTAGAAATATTCATAGAACGATAAAACTATTGAGATGAAGTAAAATGAAGAAAAGTGAAAATTTGAGAAGTAACTTTTTTGTGGAGACTGAACTTAGTGAGTTACTGAGTGCTCAAGACCGAGTGCGTAGACATCGCGACAACACCATGAGAATACTCAAGCTACCGTGGCTCGGCCATCGAAGTATGTAAGCCAATGATCTGGATGGCAGCATTCAGTGTCAGCATTCAATGTCAATGTACTAATATCAGACGAAAACAAATCGGTGGAGTGCTACTCGGTCACCATCAACAACACTGGCACCAAACTAGCGTCCGGAGGACTAGATGGTAAGGTCAAGGTGTGGGACGTCCCGTCGTTGCTCAATTACGAGCCGGTCTCTGAAAGCGACGACTCGACGTTGCAGCTCCGCATGCAGCAGCCCACCATCGAGAGACCGTTGGCGTCCATGAGCAGACACAACGGTGTAGTGACCAGTGTCAAGTTCTCGCCCGACGGGCGCTTCTTGGCCTCGGGCTCCGACGACAAGATCGTGCTCATCTGGGAAAAAGACGAGGAGCTGGGCAGCCGGCCCCGCCAGTTTGGCGAGGCAGAGGCCGACTTGGAGCACTGGACCGTTCGCAAACGGTTGGTGGCCCACGACAACGACGTGCAAGACATCTGCTGGTCGCCCGACGGCAGTCTATTGATCACAGTGGGGCTCGACCGGTCGATCATTATCTGGAGCGGTACCACATTTGAGCGAATCAAACGTTACGACATGCACCAGTCCATGGTGAAAGGTATAGCGTTTGACCCGGCCAACAAGTTCTTCGCCACGGCGTCGGACGACCGGTCGGTTCGGATCTTCCGCTACTACAAGAAGCCCAACGATCTCTCTGCAAACAACTACGAGTTCCAGATGGAACAGATCGTCATGGACCCTTTCCAGAAGTCGCCTCTCACTTCGTACTTCCGACGCATGTCGTGGTCGCCGGACGGCCAGCACATTGCCGTGCCCAACGCCACCAACGGACCCGTGACATCTGTGGTGATTATCAACAGAGGAAACTGGGCCACCGACGTGTCGTTGATTGGCCACGAGGCTCCGTGCGAGGTGTGCTCGTTCTCGCCCCGGTTGTTTCTGTTGGAAACCAGCAAAGACGCTCCGGCCGCAATCTTGGCCTCTGCGGGGCAAGATCGTACGCTTGCCATTTGGAGCACGGCACTGACAAAGCCACTCGTGGTGGCGGAAGATATTGTGCAAAAACCAATCACCGACATTGCATGGACGCCGGACGGGCAGTCGCTTTTCTTGAGCTCGCTCGACGGATCCATTACCTGCGTGACTTTCGAGCCCAACGAACTCGGCACCGTGGTGAGTGAAGATGCAATCGGCTCACAGCTAGTAAAGTTCGGTGGCGACAAGGACTCGGCGATCATGCCCGAAACGGTGGACCAGTTGCACCTTGAATCCACGGCAAGCAAATTTCTTTCTAAACCAACTGATAAACCAATAGTCGAAGCCGCAAAGACGCCTGTGCCCCAGCCAAGCACTCCGGAACCTGCCCGGGTCGAACTACCAAAGAAGGCCCTCACCCAAAACGTGGTGGTGACCAAAAATGGCAAAAAAAGGGTGGCACCCACGTTGCTTACCACGTACTCCGGGGCACCAAAACCGTCAATTGCTCCTGCAATTGAAACGGCCAAAAAATTCGACATTACTTCGAAATTATCACAAACGTCATACTTCCTCCCCAGGCTTGGCCTTCAGTCCGCAGTCCATGGTTTGAGACTGCGAGCGGCTGTCATTGGCGGTGAGAATGCTGCAAACGATGTCGACAACGATAACGAGGACATGGGCTTCGACGAAACCAGCGGTGGGCCGGTGCAAACGCTCTCTGCTGCGGGAGTTCGCCAAAGGGTTAAGAAGTTGCGGAAACTTCTCATGGTGAGAAAGTACCCTACACCCTTCAAGATGGTGTCGAACTTGCCAGAAGCGCTCTTCACAAACCAGGCAGTTGTCAACAGCGAGTTGGCAAAGTTGATTCACAACAAGCTGGTGGTCACTTTGGACGGCGACCTTGCCAATACTTCTTCTTTGGAGTCGATGGACGAGAGTCTCTACTTCCGCGTGGTGGTGAATGCAATAGACCACATCCACCGGCCTCAATCTGAGAAGACGGAGTCTTCAGTGAACTCAATCATCGAAGTGAGAAATGGGCCCCCGTGGCCGGAAGACGATGACATGGCTCTCTCTGACTTCACACAAAGGGTGGACTTCCAAGACCCAACTCAGGTATCTGTGACCAACTACGAGTTCAACGACCGCAAAAACTACGTTCTCTACTTTCCTTTCAAGATTCAGCAAGTGTTGCCTATTCTTTTCGATGAGGAATTGGTTTACTATGTCTTGATTTCCTTTGATGGACTCGTGCAAATTGTGCGGGCTGAATCTGGCTCTTACGCGGCACCGAGCTTCGAGCTCGGAAGCAACGTCGTTGCATCGAAGCAAAGAGGCCAATACGTACTATTTCTTACCGGCAATGGGTTGGTGTATTGCTGGAAATTGCCCTGGTGGAAGAAGAAAGAGTACAGCATAAAGAGCGTTGTCAAGGGAGTATCTGTTGCTCCTGTTCTCAACGGAGGCATGTGCATCTTGGAGAAAGACGACACGAAGGAAAAGAAAATCCCGGTCGTTAACGCAATTGCTGATTCGTTGAGCATGATCGACGTGAGCAGTGATGGTTTGCCCGTCGTGGGCCTCGCTAACGATGGGGGAGTGTACATGTACTCAACCGATCTCATGGCGTGGACCAAGATCGTGGATCCATGGTACTGCCTTGCGTTTGAAGAGGAAGAAATCACGAACATCGGTGCCATTGGGTTGAAACGGAGACTCATTGACGTCGCTTATCGCGAGCTACGGGAAAAGCGCCAAAAGGGACTGGTGGTTGGGTACAAGTTTGATTCAGGGAATCAGGTGCTCAAGGACTCGATGAAAACCAGGTTCCAGGAGGTTTTAGATGCATGAGGTCGTTATTATATAATCATGTGGCTGCGGCAGCCTGGGGCTTTTCTGATTGGGCCCTTTCCGACTCTGCCTTTGCTTTCTCGGGTGACTCGGGCTTGGGGACAGCAGGTTCAAGCATATAGCTAATCAAGAAGGTCAAGGACGAAAGAACGTTGTTCACGGCGTACATCCACACCGTGAGCCCCAAGCCACCGGTCACAGTGAAGGGAAGGGCCAATACCCACTCCAAGTAGTGGGGCAATACACCGGCCGGGAAGTAGAACAACACAATTTTGCGGTACCAGTAGCGAGAGAACCAGATGGGCGCCAGGGTGGCAAGCGTAACAGCCAAATTGACTGCTTTAGAAACGGATGCTTTCTCGGAGGAAACCTCGGCCACCAAAGCGGTAACTTCGGTACTCAATTGGTCGAACGAGCGGTTCAACTTGGTCCATTTTGCGTACTGGTCCTGAGCACTAATAGCCTTTCTTTCAGCATTAACTTTTGCCAATTCCCGTCTTTTTTCTGCCAACTTGACGAATTTTGGATGGCCCGCCTTGGAGGCCACCGATGTGTAGATGTTCCAGGCGTTGTCGACGAGGGCGGACTTCCCGAAGAGCAGCACTGCGTGTTTCAAAGAAAGCACGACGAGAATCATGAGCAACACCGAGGTTGCCAGGATGTCGAAAACGGACATGGTGAAGTGGCAGTGGAGATGTGTTGGTACAGTTGTGGTGTGCGCACGTGACGGCCAGCGAGAAAACCTTCATCAAGGATAAAAAAAAGACCACCCATCAGCACCATGTCCTCCGTGGAAGAGTATGTGCCGTGGATCCAGCAGTTCTGCGAGACGTTCGGCCACGACTACTTCGTCCCCGTCTCCCACGACTTTATAGAGGATGACTTCAACTTAACCGGCTTGTCGCTGCAAGTGCCTTACTACCGAGAAGCCTTGTACACCATCTTGGATTACCAGGTGGAGACCGACGAGCTGTCCATGCACATGGGCCTGCGCAACGGCAAGAAGGACGACTTGCCCAACAAGACCATACTATCGAACTCGGCCGAGCTCTTGTACGGGCTCATACACGCTCGCTACATCATCACCAAACCGGGATTAACCGCCATGGCGGGCAAGTTTGAGCGCAGCGAGTTCGGCCGCTGCCCCCGCTACCTCTGTGACAACATGCATTTGATCCCCGTGGGCGCCACCGACGTGCCTCAGCAGGAGACCGTGCGCTTGTACTGTCCGTGCTGCAACGACATCTACTTGCCACTGAGTTCGAGGTACTTGAACATCGACGGCGCGTTCTTCGGCACCACCTTCCCCGGTTTGTTGGTCAAGATGTTCCCCGAGATCGACAACCAGTGCCGCATCCGCATCGAGAAGATCAACCAGAATCATGTGGGCATACGATTGTTTGGCTTCAAGATCCACGAGTCCAGCACGTCGGGGCCCCGCATGAAGTGGTTGCGGCAGTACCCGCGCACGGACGATGAGAAGCGGGAGTTTGACGAGTGTGAGTTGGCTGTTCCCGCCGACTCCGGCAGCGACGCCGAGATCATGGGTGCCGATAGTGAGGATGAGGCAGACTCGGACGACGACAAGACCATGGCGAGCGAGGGAAACTAATGCCAGTCAAGAAGGCTGAGAAAGATTCTCAGGCTGATCATGTCAGAATTGAGGATATTCGAGGATAAGAGGATTGTTACCGTGGAGGAATACGGAGATTGTGCAGTGGAAGTTCACTGATATTGCCAGTCAGAGCCAGGTGCTGAGCACGGGCGTGGGCCCAACCTGTGATATATTGGGATAAAAGCATACATGGATAGACGTAGACATTATTCATTCGGTATTAGTGGGATAAGTACACTGGCTTACCGGGTTCCCACTCCTTGATTCCGTTGGCGATGTTGACCCAGTACTTCAACTTGATCGTCTCAATGATGAACTGATCCCAAGGAATGTTCTTTTGAGAAAGAAGCGACTGCAACGCTTGCTCAGATTCCTCGATTCTTACGTTATTCTCTTCGGAGAGTGCCTCCAAATCAGCTTCCGAGCCAGCCATCTCCAATGCTTCGTGCGCTTCAAGCACCGTCATCAAAAGCATCTTGTAATTAAGACTATTCTCCTGTGAATCAGCCAGGTATTTCGCTATAAGTTCCCGCGAGACGCTGTCTTCGGTGATGTCCATATGTTCTGGATGGTGAAGAAGCACCACATGGGCTGCCCTCGTGTACGGGTTTCTGATGGTTGTGTAGGCCCGATTGATGTTGGACGAAGCTGCATCTCGTGGCTCTGAACTGTTTCCAGAGCTTAGAGTAGACCCCACGTCTGGATGGTGTTCACTCTGGAGAACCCGATATTCTTTGCGCAACAGCCGCAAGTTGGGCAGGAACGGGTCTTGCGGCGGGCCGCCATTGGGGAATGATTTGGGAAAAACCTTGAAATAGCTGACCGCTTGGAAAGCTGCGCCTGCGGTCAGGAACTTCCGCTGTCCACGCAAAAGAGTCCTGATCATGGAGTTCACTGTGCGCACTGATGTGAGTAATCGCCTTTCTGGGGAACCGATAATTTCGGAAATCTCAATTAACCCTTAAATCAAAGAAGCGTAATCTCGCTTTCGAGTTGAATTAGCTAGGTGTGCTGTAAATGCCATCCGCTCACCTTGGTCGATGGTAGCCAAAATTTAGAAGAGCCTTGAAAGAGTAGCAGTGACTCAATTTGCAGTTCAATTGAGCCTCCATCACCAAGAAATGTCTACATCAATAGTTTTACTATCTACGCAAAAAAATGTTTGATGAAAGTTTTTGAGTATTAAGTACCAACCGATTGACTTTTCTAGTACATGCATCTCTTGGGCATCTCGGTGTTGTCTTCGGGCCACACCACCTCCAAGCATCTTTGGCTGCCCCTACAATCATTGTTGGTGTTGCAAAATGGATAGGACAATTTTTCCAGCTCTTGACTTCCAGTAGTCAGGGTAGTAGTAGTACTCTGCTCGTCCTCACGTTTAGCAAAGTTGCTAACATCGGGGAAGAAGAAAGCTTCAAGATCTCTCTTGCCATAGTGGATCTGGGTGTTGTGCTGCTTAATGACATCCTCCGGAATAAAGAACTCCAAGATCAAATCTTCAATTGGCTTTCCATGAGGATTGATAAGTCTAACGACAGCATTGGTGAAACTGATGCCGGGTAAAACCTGCAAATACACATCACGGACGTCGGCAAAGGTCCAGGTAGCATAGTCGGCGGCCGACTTCTCGGTTAACAATTGAATGAAAGACATTGAAGAGGATGATCTTCATGAATCCCGATCTTACGAAGTATTTATATTCTGAGATTGCGGGAATTTGCACCCAGCTGTTCTTGCCTAGACGGTGCTCCACTCGGGGAACGTGGGCACAAGGCTTGGCTTGATTCTTAACAATCATCAAAGCTTTTTGAGTAACGTCTTCCACATGTTTAAGAGCTTCTTTAATTCCTTGCATAAATACTGATTACACTTTCTTCTCAAGAGAAGGTTCGGTGCTCGCTAATACACTTGGCACTTACAGTTTTGATTAGCGATTTTCGACCGAAATCCCAAACGAGGCGTTTCTTCGACGATCCGAGCCCCTAATTCTGTTCTTTCCGTAACAGAGCCGCGCCAAGGATGGGAATATTTGGCGATCCATGGTGTAAGAACAAGAATAATGCTGCGACCGTTGACCTTTCGGCTCGTTGTTTCGTCCTTGTACACTAGTTCTTTATACAGTTTTTTGATAGAAAAATCCGTCGATTCAAGATGAAATGAAGAAACTATTCAACTGTTACAACTAAATCAGTACCAACATCTTCTGTCGCCTTGGTTGGAAAGGGGAGGGTTGGCCAATCCCAAGCAGCGCTGGCCTGGCTGACAGTCACGGTTGAACTCACAAGCACCTTCGTCATACTCTTCATCCTCGTCGTTTTGCCTTTTAGAAATACTGTTGGCGAAAAGGTCGTCCCATTCTCTCTTTTCATGTTCGTACGGTTGCCCGTCGGTGATGTCAGTCACGTCTGGCTCCCTGAAGTTGCGGAACCGAATCTTCATCCCACCAACGAGATTATACTCCTCGGCGTACAATCTGACCTGGGCAGTGAGATGTTCTTTGGAGGGAGTGATGAGAAGGTAGGCACCCGGATTGTTGGCCAAAGCCCACGAATTGTAGCCTGCGGCGGATTTTTCTGTGAGGAATTCGCTCAAAGCCACCATTTTTGATTTTTGATTTTTTCGGGAGCAGCCGTCTTTTTGTAGCAAGTTGGGTGCTGGGATTTGCACTGCAGCTCCTATGCACCCGGGATGTGGTAACAATTTGCAACCGCCAGAATACCCCGACACAAAGGAGTCAATGAGAGTGAAAATTGTGTAACATGATAATCATGATGTAAATGATAAAAATTGAAGAGCTTTCAGCTTTTTTACTGGAATTAGGCCATTAATTTCGGGGTTCGCTGGAGTTGCCATCGACTCGTCCGGCATACTCCACATGCAACGCTTTTTATAGAACGCTTCAGCTTCCGGATCGACATTGACTCTTAAGAATGTTCACGTGGATTCTTCAGGCTCGATGGAAACATCCCTGCCTAATCCGGTCAAATCTCGAATAGCGCTCAACTTTATGCATCGATCACTGTTCCGAGCTTCACTAGATACACAGACAGTCCAGTAGAAAGAATGCACAACTTTTATAAATGAGATACAAGAGCATGATCACGAAATTGATTTTCTTTCAGACTCCTTAACTTTTCAAATTTGTCTTCCAATTCATTTTTATCTTGAATTATTACATCTTGATTACTCTGATTCATTTTCACGCGTGCGGTCGCCGCACGACCGTGTGTTGTCCTATTCACCGCTTTTCCAATCTCAACGCCGATTCAACAGAACCTCTGCCAACAGCCTCTCGGCGTGCACACCCTAACCACATCCCACTCTCTCCATCCACCGCCCGCCATGGATTTCGAGGAAACTGAGGACATCAACGGTGTTCGTTTCGCCTGGAACACCTTCCCTTCCACCAAGGCCGAGGCAGCCAAGATCGTCATCCCCACCGGCGCGTTGTACACGCCGCTCAAGTACAGAGAGGACTTGCCCGTGGCCAACTATGACCCGGTCTACTGTCAAAACCCCAACTGCAGAAGTATCTTGAACCCCTACTGTGTCATTGACCCTTCGGGCTTCTGGATCTGTCCATTGTGTGGAACCCGCAACCCGTTGCCGCCCCACTACCAGGGAATTGCCCAGGACAACATGCCGCTCGAATTGAACCCGGCCGCATCCACCATCGAGTACATCACCGCCAAGCCAGTCAAGCTGCCTCCCATCTTTTTCTTCGTGGTGGACTTGTGCCAGGACGAAGACAACTTGCAGGCATTGAAAGAGACCTTGGTGATCTCGTTGTCCTACTTGCCTCCTGACGCATTGGTGGGCTTGATCACCTTCGGCACAACCGTCCAGGTGTACGACTTGGCCTCGGCCAACATCAACAAGTCCTACATCTTCCGTGGTGACAAGGAGTACTCGGACAAGCAGATCTCCGACATGTTGAACAACCCGGTTGTGGTCCAGCCAGGCCAGATGGCCCCTCCAAACTCGTTGCACAGATTTTTCTTGCCTGTCGAGCACGTGGAGTACCAGTTGACCGCCATTTTGGAAAACTTAACCACCGACCCATGGCCCGTGGCCCACGCCGACAGAGCGTTGCGTGCCACCGGCTCGGCCATCAACATTGCCGTGTCCTTGCTCGGATCCGCATTTTCTGGCTTTGGTGCCAGAATCTTCTTGTATTCTGCTGGCCCATGTACGTTGAACCCAGGAATGATCGTTACCAACAAGTTGAAGGAGCCAATCAGATCGCACTCCGACATTGACAAGGACAACGCTAAGCACTACAAGAAGGCTGTCAAGTTCTACGAGATGGTCGCCAACAAGGCGGTCAGAAACTCCCACACCATCGACTTGTTCGGAGGCTGCTTGGACCAGATCGGGTTCTTGGAGATGAAGTCATTGTGCAGCAAGACTGGTGGTGTCATGGTCTTGAACGATGCCTTCACCACCGCCATCTTCAAGCAATCGTTCTTGAAGATGTTCAACAAGGACTTTGAAGAATCCCTCTTGATGGGTTTCAATGCCACCTTGGACATTAAGACCTCTCGTGAATTGAAGGTCAGTGGCTTGATCGGCCACGCTTCCTCGCTCAATGTCAAGGGCAACAACGTTTCCGACAACGAGGTGGGTATTGGTGGTTCTAGTCAGTATAGAGTGTGTGCCTTGTCCACGCAACACACGTACGCGATTTTCTTCGACATTGCAAACGTGACTCCATTGCCCCCACAGCATCAAGCTTACATTCAATTCATCACACACTACCAGCACTCGTCTGGCACTTACAGAATGAGAGTCACCACAGTTTCGAACTACATGACCGCAGACGAGCAAGCCATGGCACAATCGTTTGACCAGGAAGCTGCAGCAGTCTTGATGTCCAGAATCACTCTCTTCAAGTCCGAACAGGACGACGGTGCAGATGTGTTGAGATGGATTGACCGTATGTTAATCAAGTTGTGCCAAAAATTCGCAGACTATAGAAAGGACATCGAGGAGTCCTTCAGATTGCATCCTCAATTCCACTTGTACCCACAGTTCATTTATTACTTGAGAAGATCGCCCTTCTTGCAGTTCTTCAACAACTCCCCTGATGAGTCGGCATTCTACAGACACAACTTGATGACTGAGGACACCAACAACTCGTTGGTGATGATCCAGCCCGTGTTGACCGCGTTCAGCTTGGAGCTAGAACAGCCCGAGCCTGTGTTGTTGGACTCCGTCTCCATCAAGGACGACAGAATCTTGCTTTTGGACACCTTCTTCCACATCTTAATCTACCACGGTAAGACCATTGCCCAGTGGCGGAAGGCAGGTTACCAAGACCAAGAGGAGTACGCTGACTTCAAGAGATTGCTCGAGGAGCCCAAGATTGAGGCCGGTCAGTTGTTGGTGGACCGGTTCCCATTGCCCAGATTCGTTGACACTGAGGAGGGAGGATCGCAAGCTAGATTCTTGTACTCCAGATTGAACCCTAGTACGTCATATAACTCGCAAGAGATTTCTAGGGGTGCCGTCGTCTTGACTGACGACGTGTCTTTGCAGGTGTTCATGTCTCACTTGCAGAAGTTGGTTGTGTCGGGATCCAACTAACTTATCACGAAGGATAAAAGTTTTGTATGATTGATTCTGTAGATTTGTACTGAATTGTTGTCTAGGGACTGCAGCGGTACAGTACCGTATCGCGAACTACATCAACGTTTGCATCTCCACCAACTACACATGTCTCAACCAGAGCAATTGAGTGCTGGTATGTTGAACTACAGCCAGGAATAATGATGAATATCATGGGCTTTTACCGATCTTCCTCTTCACTTTTACTAACTACAGACGAAATAGCGCTCTATGACCGCCAAATCAGACTTTGGGGTACCGACACCCAGCTTCGATTGCGTTCGGCCAAGATTTTGGTGATCAGACTTGGCGGAGTGGCATCGGAAACCGTGAAGAATTTGGTCTTGGGAGGCATCAACACCATCGAAATCTTGGACGACCTGGTTATCACCGAAGAAGATTTCGCTGCCCAGTTTTTCTTGCCCAACGACGAGTCTTTGGTCGGACAGCCCAAACTCCCACAGGTGATCTCGTCGATCAAAGAGTTGAATACCAGAGTGCATCTACTGACAAATACGACTCCGCTCAGCAGTCTACCAAACGAGTACTTTAAGCAGTTTGACTTGATCGTGGCTACCGAATTGTCAAAAGATGAGCTTCTCAGCGTCAACAAATTGTCCCGAGAATTCAACATTCCTCTCTACGCGGCGGGGCTTCACGGCATGTTTGGCTACATTTTCGCTGATCTCATCAAACACGAGTCTGTGAAAGAAAGCGAAAAGGGTAACCAGAGCCGAGTTGCGAACACCCAAATCAACGCCGTCAAGACAATCACGGACGTCAAGGTCGACGAAAAGTCGGACAAGGAGATTGTCACCGTGGTGGACTCATATGTGCCTTTGGAGAACATCTTCACGTCCAAAAAATTAACGCAGCAATTGAATAAGAGACAGCTCAAGCGACTCTCGGCTGCTCTACCTCTCATTTTCTCTGCGTTTGAGTTTTGTCGACCCGAAAATCCGGAGGAGGTCTTGGATATGGCCCGTTTGGCTACTGTTCTGGCAGACACCTGTGACGCTTTGGCGCTTCCACGGTCTACCATCACCGAAGAGTACTTGCAGATGTTTTCCTCCAACGCATTTGCAGAATTTGCACCGCTGGCGGCGATTTTGGGGGGCATCTTGGCGCAGGACATCATCCAGTACTTCGGAAAGAAGGATAGTCCTATCAACAACTGTTTGATCTACGATGCCGTCACGTCAGAGTTGCCCATTTACTACCTATAGTACATAGTATTAACATCTCTGGATGCTCTTCTAATAGTACAAAGTTATATTTAGAGACTCGTGGACCAGCGCGTGTTCATCAGACACTAGGCGACCCTCTGCCCTTTCTCTTTTTGAGGTGAGACGTCTCTCGCAAGTATTTGAGAGTCTTTGCAAGTTTGGCTTTTGCAGCTTCGTTTTCCAGCGTCGCAAGTTCGATTTTCCCCTTCAATCTCATTCTTTGTCCGGCAAAGTCTTTCCTTTCTGCCTCGTGTTGTTCCAACGCAGCTGTAAGCTTACGCTCCAACTCTGCAATATTGTTCTCGATGGAGGCGATTTGCTCCTCGGACTGCTTGGCTGAGCTTTCGCAATTAGCAACCTCCGTTTCAAGATAGCTCTTCTCGTCATTTTTCAGCTTCAATATGGAAGCAGACTCCGTCACTTCCTTCTGAAGTTGCCAGATCCTCAACTGATTGCGGATGAACTGCCCCTTCAACGAGTTCTCATCCACGCTTTCCGAGTACTGGTTCAACTTCTCTTTTAGCTTGTCAAGGCCTTCGTTATATTCTTCGTTCTCTTGAGTGCGCTTGAGAATTTTCTTGTCCGTGATCTGCAAACGTTGCTCGGCATGGTCCACGTCTTCCATGATACTAGCTAAAGTCAGTTCGACTTCGCCAATTCTTCGCCCCACCATGTTTTGTCTTTTGGGCAGCTTGAACTCCTTATAGCACTCGAACTCCTCCTTCACCAATGCAAGTTCCAAGTACCTGACGTTGAGTTGTGACACAAGCAAATGAGTCAATATAGATGTATCTCCCACATGCTTGTTGTCGCTATGCTTGTGAATGCCGCTGATGGTGTTGAAGTCATTTCGAAGCGGGTTTGTAACGTAGTCCAGCTGCAATCTTTTGGATTCGTAGTACGTCTTTCTCTTCTTGACAGGGGCACCGTTCATGTCGGAGGAGTCGTATGGAGTATAGTGGTATACCACTTCCGTCAAGAGGGATCTTTCGACATCTGTGGCAGAAAACTTCGGTATGCTGGGAAGCTCAGGGAGCGGCCATGCTGGGAACGATGTCCGGTTAGGTACAAAAAGATGGTCAAAGAATGTGTGGGCCATGTAGGTAAGGTTCTGGTTGTAGATGGGGAAAATGTCCGGCGGCAAGTTGCCGATCTGGTCGCGTAGGCACACAATGGATGATATGAGCTTGTACAAGTAGGACTTGTCGTTCTTGTCCTTTTCGTAGTGGATGATACAGTGCTCGATGGAGTACATTGGCACGAGTTTGAGGATGACGGCGGCGGAATTACGCCGGTTTTGTACCCGCACGGATTCAATGAACTCGTGGTCCATTCCCAGGTGGATGTCCATGACGATCAACGCATCGAACGATGCCTGGCCCAACAATTCCTCGTTACGAGACAACTTTCCGTCGCTGGGGATGAGATGGATAGCGGTGCTGTTTGCAGAGCCTGACAGTTTCAGTGCTTTTCCGGATTCCCGCTTGACGTTGCCGCCAACGTAACGGTGAATCACGCGGGGACCAGTGCAACCCAAGAGCAAGGCCTCGGTCAAGTCGAACATCCGGGGGTCGTTCTTCAACACAATGCCGACGTTTTTCGTCGCTGGATGTGGAGTGTTTTGGATGATCACGTTGATAAGGTTCTTCAACACATGGAACTTGCCGCTGGTCTCCGCCAACTTGGCTGGGAGATCTCGGAGACTGAAGTTCTTGGGCATATAGTGCTGAATTAAAAGGTAAGGATGTGTGGACACGAGCTTGCAGTTCTCGATGCAGATTTCGAGCGATTTGGTGATGAGCTCGGTGGTGTCGTCCGTCTCGCAGTACTTCAAGATGTCGGAGTAGTGGAGCGACACAATCTGGTCGGTGAGCTCTTTCTGGAATTCATACATGGGCGTGGCGAAATGGTACTCGCCGGAGGTGTTGAGCTGGGCGAGGTGGAGATCCACAATCGGCGGCTCCAGCGTGCCGTCCAAGATGTTGAACAAATCCATGTAGTTGCGAGTGTTGAAGGTGTAGCACTGTTGATACAGTTTCCCGCATAGATACAGCACCGCACGAGATAGATACAGCTGCGAAAACCATAACCTTGTTCACCTTCTGAAAAAATTTTATATTACTTGTTGAGATGCTTTCCGCTCTTCAACTCTATGTGAGAATTCTAAGATCTATTTCTTTTCTTTTATGGGCTCTGATGGTATAGTTAGTTGAAGGTCCGGAGCGTGCGGTCCCAGCCGCAACTCACCACGGTCTCGCCGCCGCTGCTCACGTCACAGCTCATAACCTTGTCGGTATGACCCTTCAACGTAGCCATGCCCACCCAATTGTCCGCAGACCACATCTTCACAGTGCCGTCGTAGGATGACGTCACCAAGATGGTTCCAGCGAGCTCCAACGTCTGCTCGTTGCCCTGCTCGTCAGCCACCGGCTGAGCCAATTTGCTAGTGCCGCCGGAAACAAAGCGAACATCGGAAACGAGCTTCGAGTGGGCCGGGATGCTGAATAGCTCGCCCTGCTTGCGCATGTCCCAAATCTTTACCGAGTTGTCGCCGCTACCACTGGCCAAGTGGTATCCGTTGGGCGACCACGCCATGCTGTAGATCCCTTTTATGTGGGTGTCGAGAATCGAGATGGAACGCCCGCTTCGGAGGTCCCACACCCGGCCGATGGCATCGAGACCACCTGTAGCTAGCAAACTGCCGTCCGGGTGAAAGCTGCACGCGTAGACTTCTTTCGAGTGGCCCTCCTGCTCCATGAGTGCTGTGTCTGGCTTGTTCAAGTCCCATAATTTCCATGTCTGATCAAAGGATGTGGTGCAGTAGTAGCTTCCGGACGGGTGGGAGGCGACTTGGGCTATGCGTGCCCCGTGGCTGCCTGCAATAGTATGTTTTGGAGAGACTTCACCGTCAGTGCCAAAGTCCCATATGTTGGTTGTTCCCTCTGCTCCGCCAGAAATGAGAATATTGGGATCAGTAGAGCTCCAAGTAAAAGTCGCCTTCTCATTGTGGAATCCGCTTTTCAGACTTGCCACGGGCACATAGTCACCATTTTGTGCCCGCAACACGTGAATGCTGCCGTCCCACGACGAGCACCCGAGCTTGTCGTTGGGGCCATTGAACCGCACACAACTGAGCGCCCGGGTGTTTCCTCGAAGCGTGTACGAGCCATTGAGCTCGTACTTGGCCACTTCGGCCGCAATGTGACGTCTATGGCGGAGCACCTGGGTGAAATCGAGGCCGCTGGCGATTTGTCGTTGTTTTTGAACCCGGTCTCGAGCTTTGGCAACTGAGTAGCGGAGAATGTCTGTGCGGGCCGCTAGGAGCTCTTGCGATCCGGGTGTGTAGAACTCGTCATCCTCCGAGTCTTCGTCCTCTTCTTCTTCGTCCATGTCATGGTCCTGGTCGACTTCAAAGCCAAAGTCGGTGTGTTTTCGTTCGCTCCAGAGCGTTTGGAGCCGCTCTCTGCGCTCCGGCTTGCCCTCGCCGAATAGCGTGATTGGTTCATTCAACTTTCGAAGTTCGAGCCGGACGGCGGCGTCGTCGGTCGGCACCACGCGGGATGTGTTGGGGCCGTGGTCGTTCACCACCGGTGCAAAGGCCATGTTGCGCGTAGAAAGTCTCAGTGCACCTATAAATGACAAGGTCAAGTAAGTCGAACAAACACGTAGATTTACAAAACAATTACAATTTTCATATTCATTAGTGATTCTCTTTGAGGATTCTTGAGGCAAAGGAGGCAAAATTCTCCCGCTCATTGACCATCTCGTCGAGATCCGGCTGGCAAAACACCGCGAGAGTGTTTCTGGCGATGCCCGGCATCGAGGACCCCCGCACAAAGTGGCTCACTGCGCGGAGCGAGTCGTGGGAGATTTCCTGGATCGCAGTGCCACTTTGGAAAGCAAGGCAATCTGCGGGAATACTCACCTTGACTGTTTCGCCCCGGCGGTTTTTGATGTAAAGCCCCGCTTCCGGGTCGGGACTTCCGTCCAAGACTTTGCCCTGGTCCATGAAAAGTGCACTGGTGAGGCCCGTGAGGCACGAGTGGTCAAAGTGCTCGCCGCACCACTCAGAGTCCAGGTCATTTTCTTCTGCCGGGTAGTAGTGGAGAAGCCGTGCCTTCGTGCACGTGGACCGCTCCACCACACGGCGCAAGAAGCCGTCTTCGTAGTCTTTGTTGTGACTTTTGATGAACTGGTCGCAGTTGGTGGCCACGGTTGCAGCCACGTCGATGATGAGGTTGCACAACAGCTTGACGTCGGTTTCGAATTCCTCCAAGCCGGCCAAGTCTTTGCTTGGCCACACGTTCGGGTGCGTGTATGTCTTAAAGTCTGCAAATTTGTCGGCTAGTTGGGGTTCCGGGCCTTCCAATGCTGGGTCTCGGTGGAACGCACAGTTCACGTAGTACGAGCCCTTGTTGTAGTCCGGCAATCCGGACTTGAATTTCTCCTTCCCACGAGACCAGCCGGCGAGCCACATGGCCTCTTCGCACTCAAGCTGCTCGAGTTCCTGCGGCGGGAGATGTGCTAGTGTTGAAATGCTGGTGAGCACTTTTTTGCGGAGCGTGGGGAAATGAGGCGGGAGGTCGCTCACCAAGATGATCCCGAGAGAGTCCGGGCCAAACGCCTGCTCCAAAACGTCAGAGCTCAAGCCATTTTCAAGTTCCGAAAGCGACACGGTCACGGCGCTCATGACTCGGTATTAGAAGTCTGATCTTGGTGGTGGGTGTGTTTTCGCACTGGATGTGCACTGGTGGTGGAACTGTGCGAGACTGGCGATTTTGCCGTCACACATATATTCCGCCTGGTCCCGGCTCACGGCTCGGCGAAGCATGCGGGCTGCTTTGAGCTTGAGCTGGAGTTTTTTCAATTTGAGTTGTTGCCCGGCCCGAGGGAAGTGGTCGCTGAGACTGAGGTCGCTCAACGTCTCCAAGTCTTCGCACGTTTGCAACTTTAGCTGCAAATCTTCTTGCGAAATGAGGAGCGACTCGTCGGCCAATTTTTTCGAAAGTTGGGCGGAGAGAGCTTTGATGAGATCGTTTCGGCTTAGTTCCCCGGCACTTTTCATGATCACCACTGCCGAACGGCCGGTGACGAAATGGCGTTGGTAAAATCTGGCCAATTGGCCCTGTGTGAGCCGTTGCACCACCTCCACATCCACTTTCTCCTCGCACCGAGTTCCACCAAAACGGTGTGTTCGGTTTATAATCTGTTCTAGATTGTTCCAGTGTGTTGCATAAAGCTCGCCGTGGTTCTGGTTGTCTGACCCTCTGAGTGGCTTAATCTCTGCGAAGTGGTTGGAGGGAATGGCATCCGCGTGCACATCCAGCTCCTGAGATTCCAAGAAAGCCATTTTCTTTTGTTCAAAAGTTTTTGTGCTCATTCTTGATAACTCTGCCCCCATATCTTCGAAAAACAACTCAATCTGGCTCGCAACGTGCTCGCATTGGTGTTGTACTGTGGACACCATGACAAAATACCCAAACGACTGCTTGAACACTTTGAGCCCTGTGAGGTTTCCGTACCCTAGACCTCTTTTTGTCCTGAGATTGGCAAGGGCGGAAACGGACATCATTTCTTCTAAAAATTTGGCCGTGGAATACGCTTCGCTGCTGCTTCTGCATCCTAGCTGCACATAGTAGTACACAACCACGAGACTATCCCCTGAAGACCCAGAGATATCATATCTAAGAGTTTTTTCAGCAGGTGGAATGAATGTCGAGAATAGCGGTTTGTTATAGCTCGGACCTCTTCCAATCGTGCTTATCTCTTTAAGGTCTGAGCAGTTGAGTGAGCCAGAAACAAGAACAGAAGCTCGATTCGAGCAGCCCATAATCGATGCACCGAGATCAACGAGATACGTTTGATCCACCAACTCCAAAGCCTCCATCCTTTGTACTGGCGACACGAGGCCCTCCTCGAATAGCTCCAATACTCTCACCAAAACTTGCTTGACTCCAGTTGCGTTGGCATACTCCTCGTACTTCTTTCGAAGAAAGATCCTTGACCGTTTGATTTCTTCATATGATCGGCTCGACATTTCCGAAAAACACAGACGAATCTCATTCATAATTATATCCAAGACATGGCTGAGAAGCTGTGCTTTTCCCTCCACGGTGACCAACACGGACGGCTCGCCGTTCACATTAGCGAACACTTCCCACAAACATCCGAATTGTTCGAGGTTGTACAACGTGTGCTTCAAACTCTCGCTGGCAAGGGCAATGACGATTTCAATACCACAGATGTTTTCGGGAGTGGGCTCAACAAGAAATTCGACGTATGCAGAGATCACTGCTTTATGGCCAGTGACTTTCTGCACCCACAACTCATATCGTGGGCTGACTACAAGAAGTTCTGGATCACTCACACCAGTCGACATGCCCCGGTGCTTTGTGAAACTTTCACTAGGTGGCAATTCCAATAATATGGGAAGGATTCCTGAAAAGGGTGCAAGCGGTCTGGGAAGTCTGCATGGGACATCAAAAGCTTGGATTTTCGAGCCAAAATCAACTTGGAATTTCAAGTATTGAAACTCATAGTATGGATCTTGCTCAAGTTTGGTTAGCTCCGGTGAAAGCTGAAGCACTGACTTCACGTCCTTCTCCATTAATTGCACTTTCACTTTCTCTTCAGTAATCATGAATGTAATCAAATCTTTTAAAGCTCCAACAAATTTTCCAGAATGGAGTTTTTCCAGGTGGCCCCGAATGATGGCTTCCGGTTGCAAACCCAGCTGCAAGCGTTCTGCGTATAGCACAGATGAGTCCAAGTCTGATTCCGTGGGTTCTTGACTTTCAAACATGTAGTCATCGATTGTCACATATTCCTCAACTATTTTCATCATATCATTGGCGTTGATGTCGAGCAACATTCCTTTGAAAGCGAAGAATGAGGACATTATGCGAACGATGTTTCTGAGTCCATGAGGTGTAAGTTCCAACTCGATAATAAAGATTGATGTCCTTGTAGAAATGTCTTGAGTATACACAAGAACCGATTCTGCAAAATTTTTGGTCTTGAGATAGTGACAATATGTGTCTTTTGACTCGTCTCCCATCATGTTGCACAACACTCTTAGTACACTGGGAGAGGTCAGATCAGGAACTTCAAAACACAAGCGAAGTCGACTTTCTTCGTTGAGGATATAGAGAAAATTTGGGTCACTCTGCTTGAAGAGACTAGCATCTTCAGTAGTCTCAGAGACGGTTCTCAGACTTTGTGAAATAAGGTGCTCGAACGCCTTCACTGCAAGCTTTTTCAAGTGGTTCACCAGCTGGGGGCCCTTCATTACAATGGCAGTGCTCGAGGAGTGAAATCTGCTGTAGTGTTCCAGGACACGAGCGTTGAGTTTGCGGGTCAGAAACCCTTCGAAAGTGGAGTTGCATCCCGTTGAAAATTGGTGAAACGGGTGAGCAGAAGAAGCAATGAGCCGCAAGCCGTGCCACAAAATCTTGCTCACGTCTGCGACATTGAAGTTGTGCTCTTCGTGAACAGCCTTCAACTCTTGACTGATGACAGATTCCGAGAACTTGTGGATCTGAAAGTACCCAGCGAATACATCCAAGAGCGGTTCTGCGAGAAAGGGCAGTCCTGTTTTTGGATCAACGGCAAAGGTCGAAATCTCGAATCCGAACGAAGTTTGGTCACTACCAGTGTAAGCATTGATGGTTCCCCCAGAGGCCAAAACTTCTTTCTGGAGCTTAGTGGTCGTGGGATCCATCACGATTGCATGTTCACACAAATGAGCTAGACCGGGGAGATCCAGAGGGTCATTGAAAGAGCCAGCCCCAATACATGCAGCAGTTGAAAATGACAGGGAAGATGGATCGCAGATGAGCATGCATTTGAGACCTGAAGGGAACTGGATATACTCGTGGATCCTCCCATTTTGAGAACGTGGAGCGTGGACGTTGAGAGTGTCTGACGGGAAGTTCAAAATCGATGCCGCCATCTTGTTTATGCTTGAAAGTTCGGGGATGTGGGAGTTTTTAAATCGCCGTGGGTGCAAATTCCTGTACCACCCCGTATCCTAATTGAGCAGCGACAATGGGGTGGTGAGGTACCACCATTTTAAAAACGCAATTCGAAGTTTCGATAATCAGATCGAGATTTTTTATTTTCTCGCTCTATGAAATCAGTTGGTTTTTCATTTTTGTGGTGTCCATAATTTTTGTTCATCACTACGTCATTTCAACTCTACATTCTTTCTCAGATAAGTGGACCAGCCACCCATTCCGTCCCATGCTCAAAAAAATGTAAACTGAGAACCACTTTCCACCGCAGCACAAAAAGAAAGTGCAAATAATAAGAAATCCAAAAATCAAATCGTATTTAATAAAATACTTCTAGTTCCTCTGTTTCTCACGCCACGGGGCATAACGACCCAACAGTCACTCCGACGTCACTAAGTTCCTGCACGTGGCCGTGCGCAACCCATAATCAATTGTCCATTCCCACCTCCTACCTTATCTTAGCCATTTCTGTTCGTCTCATGGACCTCTAGCTCTCAGACGCATGGAAAAACTGTTATCACCACAAGCTCAACCGTCCCTCCTTTGCCCCACGCTGCAACGACCCGATCGCACACTTCCCCTTTCCCCATTATCCCACATTACCTCCACCATTCAAGAACTAATCCCCCACATAGTTCGTCTGAACAGCGACCATGGCAAATCCCTACATGTACAATAACTACGGCCAGTACTCGCCTCTGCAATCGGAAGGCCAGCTCAACACTTCCCCGATCTTCCACAACTTGCAGTACGCCACAGGAACAGTGTCGTCCGCCTCTTCCACGACATCATCCATCGGCTCCAACTACTCGGCGCAAAATCCCCGGTTGAGATACTATCTCTCCAAGTCGTTTGACGCTGAGGATGACCTTGAGTTCTGCCCCGAAATCCCGGAGTACAACACCAGCCCCACAATCAAAAAGTTCAACCCTTACACAGCGCTGGTATTCTCGCCAACCGCCGTTGTGGAGTCGGCTGCTGCTCCCCAGTCGCCTCGGGCCAACACCCCAAGAATCAGGAAGGCAATCGAGATTGTCAACCCCCACACCAAGGTGCACATTGGGTCGCCAGCCACGCCCAAGTAACTGCCGGGTGGCTACTGAGACGACGTGATGTTTCCTTTCATGACTTGTATTTTACGGATTTTTGAGGTTGTTCTGCGGTGCAAAACGACCGATGTAGGCTAATAAAGCTTATCGATAGAGGATAGTAGCGACAACGAACAGTTTAGGACCCGTAGCGACCTGCCCGATTAGGCAGCTGGTGCACGGGTGTGACCTTCCATTGGACCATACAGGCGTTATTCCGTTGGCATGATGTAGGCTGAGGAAGATGAGCTAAAGAAGCTAAAATAGAAGTGACTCAGAGAACCTTGGCTACGGCTTTCTTTCACGGCTAAGTTATTATTGTTGTGTATGGACGTTTGGGGTTCAAGAGGGGAGTAATTTCGAAACGGTTCAGTAGAGTTTCTAGATTGGAACTGAGCCCACATTTTCAATCCAGCGATATTTTTGTATGAAACCGGTCCAAATTCCGTTGTCCCCGCCTCTATTCTCCATTGTTACCCTGCCGTGTAAAAGCCGAAGGAGGCTAGCGGGTCCGCTGGCATTGCGTACATGCAGGGCAATCGGGGCTATCAACGGCACAATACACGATACCGCTATCACTGTCCGGATTAGGCAAGTGGCCCATTGGCGGATCTGGGTGGTATATAAGTTGGCCCATTCCGCTGAAATCTTTTTCAGATCACCACTGGTATTCTACTTTCCACCTGAATAACACATCAACACAAAATGGTTCACCCCTTTGACTCCGTGTTGGACGCCGAGATCTCCTTGGCCTCCAAGTTGGTCAAGGATGCCTACCCAGCTTCCGCCAACGTCCACTTTGTCCAGATCGACAGAGTGGACCCACCCAAGAAGGACATGAAGAAGTACTTGGAAGCCGAGAGAAACGGCGGCAAGTTGCCTCAGATCCCCCGTGTGTTGTACTGTTACTACTACACCAACACGTTGGAGTTCAACAAGGCGCTTGTCAACGTGACCGCCGGCCACATCATCACCAAGACCCAGTTGCCTCAAGGTACCGTGGGTCCATTCTTGCCTGAGGACATGATGGAGTGGGAAGACCACTGCAACAACCACCCCAAGGTGTTGGCTGAGATCGAGAGATTGCAGTTGCCCAAGGGCTACCAGGTCAGAAACGACCCATGGATCTATGCCACCGACGACCCCAACGAGAAGAGACCCTTGGTGCAGTTCTTCATGTACGTGTTGGCCAACAATGGCCACACCGAGTCCAACCACTACTCGTTGCCTTTGAAGTTTTCTCCCGTTTTCGAGGCCTTCACCAAGAAGTTCATCCGTATGGACTACTTGCCCGGTGGTTTCGACGAGAAGACCACTCCTACCGGTCCTTGGCAACAGGTCAAGGGTGTGGAGTACCACCCTGAGTTGCACGACGAGGTGATGAGACAACCAAAGCCTCTCTTGGTGCAACAACCAGAGGGTGCCTCGTTCACCACCCAGGGCTCCAAGGTCAGCTGGCTCGGCTGGGAGTTCCGTGTGGCCACCACCGCCAGAGAAGGTGTTGCCATCTACGACGGTTGGTTCAAGGGCAGACAAGTGTTCTACCGTCTTGCCTTGTCTGAGATGACCGTTCCTTACGGTGACCCTCGTGCCCCATACCACAGAAAGCAGGCCTTCGACTTGGGAGACTGCGGTTTCGGTGTTAACGGTAACGCCTTGCGTCTTGGCTGCGACTGTCTTGGTGTCATCAAGTACATGGATGGTAAGACAATCACCGGCAGCGGCCAGCCAAAGGTGATCCCCAACACCGTGTGCATGCACGAGCAAGATGCTGGTATCTTGTACAAGCACGTGAACTACAGAACGGAGGCTGCCGTGGTTGCCAGAAAGCGGGAGTTCATTGTGCAAACCATCGCCACTGTGGCCAACTACGAGTACATTCTCAACTTCAAGTTCTCCAACGACGGTATCGTCGACATCGAGACCCGTGCCACCGGTATCTTGTCCACCATGCCCATTGACGAGGGTGTCACCGTTCCATGGGGTACTGTGGTTGGCCCCAACGTCATGGCTGCCTACCACCAGCACATCTTGTCGTTCAGAATCGACCCTGCCATCGACGGCCACAACAACTCGGTGTTGTACGAGGACGTGGAGAAGTTGCCCGTGTCCAAGTTGAACCCATACGGCATTGGTTTCGTCACCAAGAAGACCTTCGTCGAGAAGGCCGGTTACGTGGAGCAATCGCCTTTCACCAACAGAACTTACAAGATCGTCAACGAGAACAAGATCAACCCCATCACCAAGAGCCCTGTTGGTTACAAGTTGATGATGCCCGCCAAGCAGATGCTTTTGGCCGACGCCGACTCGTTCAACTCCAAGAGAGCCGCATTTGCTACTCAACAGCTCTGGGTCACCAAGTACCACGACCACCAGCTCTTTGCTGCCGGTGAGTTCACCAACCAGTCCCAAAAGGACACCGGTATTGCCGACTACGTCAAGGACGAGGAGCCTGTGAGAGACGAGGATGTTGTTGTGTGGGCCACTTTGGGCTTCACCCACATCCCAAGAGTTGAGGACTTCCCAGTGATGCCTGTGGAGACCCACAACATCCACCTTGTGCCAGCCAACTTCTTCGACAAGAACCCTGGCTTGGACCTTCCACAATCCAACAACGCCTTCAACAAGTCTGTGTTGGCCGACACCGGTGTGTCCACCAACAGCACATGCTGCAAGACCAACCTTTAAGCACTTGAGTAATCTTTATTTAATAAATCGGAGTATATGACAAAAGTTGTAAGGATAAATTGACTCGCTAAATTTGATTAGTCTATACCTGATGACCTAACCGGACCCTTTCATGGCCTCGACCGCATCCTTGTATGCATCGTTGTGCTGCTGAACCTGTTCGTTGTGGGGGACTAGCGTGCCCTCCATATCGATGGTATCTTTCACCCAGTTTCCGTAAGTGGCACAGAAGTGTTTCGAGGCCTCCAACGCACAGTCAATGTTATCGTTGTTGAAGCCATGTTCACTCAACGGCTTGCCGTCGAGAATGTCCGTGGGTTTGTTGGAGCGAGGCGTGTCGCCGTTTTTCGAGATCAAGAGGTCGTCACCGAAACTCTGCAAAACCTTGAAGAGCCCGTTGATTTGCAACACGTTATTATCGATGTCGGCGATGGAGAACGACAACGTGAGGGTATCTTGCCAAACCTGAGTGGAATTGTCAGACGACGTGTCGTCCACGACGGAAAACTCCCAGTCGGAAATTCCGTTGGGAATCAAGACGTTGAGCTCCTCGCACAATTCGGAGGGCCGTTCTGGGTTCCACCCAATGATGTCCACATGGAGAGAAATGAACGATGACACATGGGCGACCCGGTAAAAATCGCCCAGCTCAGCTTCAGGCACCGAGTCCTTCACAATCACCACCATGTTGGGTCTGTAGATGGCCTTGCCGCAGCCACAACCTAAAAGATGCGCCCGCGCGAAACCGAGAAACACCTCCCGGTTCTCCGGAATTATCACGTCTTTCGTGGCTTCAGGGAATCGTTGCAAAACGTGTTGGAGGTTGATCATGTCGGTGCCTCCACGGAACGGCCCAACGCCAGAAGTAAGCAGATCTTCTTTTCTCTTGTAGATCACAGAACACAACCCGTCAGAGCTCTCGATTTCACACTGGATGACGGCGAGGTCCGACCAGCGGGGAATAAAGTTGACGTACTTGTCGTAGCCGTGCTCTGATCTGCTCACTTCACTGAGCATTGGCGTCCAGTTTTTCTGGGTGCCCTCCCGTGGGAGGCCCTCGATCAAGAGCTCGGTGATGCGCGTGTAGGTGGTGGACTCGAACTCGTCCGACTTCGGGCCAATGTCTGTTTTGCCGACCTGCCGCTGCCAGAGCCAGCCCATGAACATGGCCCGGTGCTCCCTGTACTCGTACTTGGGCTCCTCATCTTCTCCGCTCACCTGCCTCAAGCGGTTGTTCTTCGCATTGAAAACGAGTAGCGGTTCCTCATGGCCCAACTTGTTTTTTACAAGCACAATCCGCGGGTCTTCGGGGCCGAGAAACTTTTTCTCCGGGTCCTCGTAGTTGTGGAAGTACGGGATGGGCACAACCGTGGGGTATTTGGCGATGGTGTAGTTCCTGCCGTTAGCTGCAAACGAGTCGTTTCCATCGTGGGTGTTGGATGGCACCACCAAGTGCTCCGACTTGAGGGGAGCCCACTCTCTGGAGTAAAGCTGGGCGTAAACGAGCGAGAAGATTCCCTTGGTTCTTTTACCCGATGGGGCGTAGGCCAAACGGGAAGTGACGAGATGTACTCCGTACTCCTTGAGGTAGACTGATGACCCAGACATGCGGAACCAGTACAAGTGGCCGACGCCGAACTTGAGTTGTAGTTTGAGTTTTTCGAGGAAATAAGGGGCGAGCTCGTTCAAATAAGTGTTGTTCCCCTCGAGGGTTTCTTGCAAAATGTCCGACAAGACGTCCTCCAACGGCGTCATGAGCAGGATTTTCTCCGATACATCCACTTCAACATGCTCGTTCTCGATGGCTCCACACATGTTTTCGGCCACGGGCGTGGTCCGAGAGTTGAACACCTTAAGGGGCATGGGCTTCCATTTGGTCTGGTCCACGAGAAATGGTGTTACTCGACTGTTGGCTTCTGTGAAAACGTAATTTCCGCTGAAGGCAGGCTCATTCTTTAACAACGCATCTCTCTCGATGTCGACGGGGAAATTGTTGGGGAAGGTAATTTTGGATGGGCGGCGAATAGGAAATGAATTCTGGATTAGCGACGAGCGGAAACTATAACTGCTGTGGAAGGAGAGGAGATACACCACAGCTAGCGTGGTCAGCACCGCTGCCGCTACCACGTACAAAAACTGTCTCTTCATGGGGAGAAAAGATGTTTTTTGGCGCATCACCAATAAACTCCCGCCCAAAGACACGGTTGTTCTTTCCACGTGCATGAGCCTTGAGGCTTTAAGTAAAAGTGGCCCGTACATGGGCTGAATGCCGAACCGCATTCCTCTCTTGCGTCAACTATGCGCACACGAGCTTAAGAAAGTCCGACGCAAGCTTCGTTCATAACCGGAATTTTGCTTCAGGCAAGAATTTCCTCTAACATTCTTCAACAATCGAAATGCAGACACCTTAGACCTCCGCTGGGGAGGATTTGCGGCTTGTCGCCAGCCTCACATAACCAGACGTATCAATGCGCAAGCTAAGCCATCTTAAGTACATTTCTGCTTGCCTACCTGAGTAGAATTTTTGAGAGTTCGGAAATCGACAGGTGGTGGCCACCAGTCCCACGAGACTTGTTTGCTGAAAAGTGTTGGCACCGTGTCAACTTCAATCTGGACGATAGCCACGGCATTTAGTCCTTTTAGCACGTTTAGATGATCTGGCCCTTCTGTCTGCATGGCCAGCTCTCCACAATCGCTCTCCTGCAGTTTCGCAGACACAGACGGCATACAGTACCATCGAACAGGCCCACACAAATTTAAGTTTGCAAATAAATAGCCGTGTTGCCGGTTGCTTAATGCTAGAACAGTGCTACTCTAATAACAGCGTGTCATCTCACAAGCCAGCCACGCAAATTCCTACTCAGGGCTAGTCTTGACTGGCTCGTAAAGCAACGCGCGTCTGCGTCCTGCGGCACGTCGTGCGTTGAGTTGCATGTGTACCGGCCTCACCTTTCGCATGTACTTGTGGTTCGATGGCTCCACAAAGTCCTTATTGCTTTTTAAACCTACTTTTGGTAACTCGTAGCCGCAGAAATTATCTCTTATAGCGATGTCGTCAGAAGAGTGACCGAACACCCATAAGAAGTCTTCAAAGCTCGTCAAGGAGATACCATCAAGTACTTCTTCAATTCTCCCCAGCACGCCTCGTATTTGAGAGTAGTCTCGTATCTCCGAAAAGGGAGCGGCTGGAGTGATGGGCTGCGATTGTCTCGTATCGTAAAACCCGTTCATGAAGCTCTTGAATGAAAGGATACGAATAATTCCCTGGAACCGACAAACTTCGAAAGGCGACCACACCCTTCAGTTTCCATCGTGTCATAGTCGACCAACAACAGAAAGGGCATCGTTTTTGATAGAGAGGGCTCGAGGTCTCATTCTTTTAGTGTTAGTTGACGTGGAGATACTGTTGATCTTCGGGAATCTTGGGCAATGAATAAGTAAAGGAACGTTGATTTATCTGTCCTCCTTCGATTTAAAAAGGCCTGTCTCGCTGTCCTTTCCTCAGATCGCTTCTTTCTAGCTCGATGAACGATTCCCCAAGATTCGACTTACACAAGTGAACGCTTGCCCTAAACGAGTTCAAGCATAACAACCCTCAGTGGCAAAGGACCCGTCTTACCAAACCAGGGGAAGTGGTTTGGAAAAGGTACTTTTTCCGGGAAGAGGCTATCGATTGAATCGGCTTAAGAATCCCCAATTAACATTAAGACTAGTTGTCAATTTTACCCATGAGTGTTCCGATCCCGGGCCCTCTATATTTAAAGTTTTTTTCAACTCCAAAACCGCTTATAATCACTTTCCATGAACAAACCTTGAAACGACGCGAGCCGTTGCAATGACACGGCGTTATTCGAAGGTGGGCCGCATTTACGTTTGCAGGCACAGCCCACTTCTACCCAACCCGCGACCAACCTGCAGCCCTTAAATCCGGACCGTGCATCTTAAGCACAACTTAGCATTAGGGGGAAACTCAAAAGGGCCGCATTCCCGAATTAACTTTCTTCGAGCTTCACGGTATTCCTCCTTCAAGGCAAAGCTTTTGAGCATGTTCCTTGAAAGAAAAACGTCAGGGACTTCATGAAGAAGCTGCCCTTGCCGATGAACATGCACTCATACCCTGTACTAGTAACAGTAACAGTAGCAATAATAGTAACATCTTGCAATGGTTTTCAAGGCGTATCATGACATACCCACCAAACACAGCGGAGAAAAGCAGATATCAACATCCGTGATAGTTTAGTGGCTAGAATTTCCGCTTGTCGCGCGGAGGACCGGGGTTCAATTCCCCGTCGCGGAGCTTTTTTTGGCCCACATGCGTGCGCGCGGCTTTCCTGTCATGGCTGTGCCAGCGGATCCTTAATCTACTACTACGACATGAGCACCTCCACACAAGGTATGTACTCAAACCGGTCCTTTTTTATCGAGCCCAGCGTGCCAGGGTCGCCCAGAGATGAGCTGCTCGAGCACATTTATGGCTTTCTGGCCCTGAGTAGCGCCTGTTCCTCACCTCCTGACAGCTCATCCTAACATCTCTCAAATCCTTCTGAGTCCTGACATCTGGTTGGGGACTTCCGTTGCGTCTCGTACTAACGTCAGCTCTCGATCTTCAGGACAAGCGCCACGCCCGAGGGCGGTTTAGCTGGGTCAAGCGGCTAGTCCAGGGCCAGAACCGGACCGAGCCCGTACATCTGTCCCGCTACGACAACAACTTGGCGGTCAGGTTCCACAGTCCCGCTGACGACAACACCCGCAAGTCGATCCGTAGCGTCGAGTTCGTCAGCGACGACGAGTCTGTGTCCATGCACTCGGACAACATCAGCACCACGCCACTCAAACTGATCATGTCGCACGCCAGCACCACCCACTCGCCCTCTGTCATCAGCAACGAGCAGCAGCAGGACGCTGGGTCCGGCGTAGCATCCACTGCGGAAACGTCACTTGCCCCCAGCGTCCATTTGTCGCTAGCCAGTGCCACGGGGCCAGTGAGATTTGAGGAAAGGGATAGCGAGTCCATCGTCACATTGGCCAGCTCTTCGCGGCGAATGCGCCGAAGAAGCATCGACACGAATTGCAGCATGGCGGGGATTCCGCCGGCCAGCATCATGGAACGGCTCCAGGTGCGGCCCGAGACACATGAGCCGGAGCATACATCTCATGAGCCAAACGTAGGCCACGCTCTAGAGACGAATGCCGGAGACACGAACAGCAACGAGACCAATGGCGCAGAGACGAACAGTCACCAGACCAATAGCGCGGAGACGAACCGCCATGAAACTCAAAACAGAAGTCGCAGCCAGAAAGAACGGGCTGATAGCGAGGATTCTCGGTCCTTGGAGCGACAAGAGAAATGAGTCTGACCATTGTCGGCACAACAATTGGGACCGTTACGTCACAATGAAATTTCCGGGAGCGGCAAGTGTTGGCTGAAAGCTTTCACCAACAATGAGCGCCGAGAATGGGCATCGAGTCGCGTGCCCGCGCATTGTATTACCACTTTGGCACCGAGTACAACCACTGGACCCTGCGGCACTATCGATGTCGTTGGTGATGGCCGCGAAAGAAAATGGGAAGAAAAAGCGATTGACACTCCCCTCTTTGGAAAAATGTTTTTGCTGGCCGGGATCTTCGGAGTTGCGCTGGTGCTGCGGCCGCAGAGCGCAATTTCGGACCGAACCCAACCTGGCGAAATTCCATGCGCGAGCCAGGGACTTTTCCGTATCACGGAGGCAGCTGTGCGCTTGGAAGTACATTCCAGAGAAATGGTAGGTCGCGTGCCACGAGTGAAAAAAAAAAAGGGGAAATGTTGAGTGATCAGTAAGAGGAAAAAATGAAATGGACAAAAGAAAAAACCAAAATGTAGGCACGTCGTGTGCTATGGTTAGATCTAATCTGATCCCATCCATCTAAAAAATTTTCCCGGTGTGCACACATGTGTCCCAATCTGGCATTCCCTTGTCTCTGGTGCCACCTTGCATTTGGTGTGCATGGCCCCACCAAACTTGCTGCCCCCAAACAATGACACCTTCTCTACATTGATTTGAAACAAGCTCCCAGGCGGAACAGCCGGAGACCGTTGCAAACTATACGTTTATCCAAAGCGTCCTAATGAACCACTTTTTTATTTTGGTCTGGCCCAATCTGGCCATCCCCGCCCCAAAGTTCTTCGCGTCGTCCAACCTTCCACTCCACTTTTCCCCACCCTAATCACCCAATTTGCAGGATCGGACTGCACACACGCACGCTTAAGCTTTGGGTTCTTCGCAGCAAGGAGGTGTTAATCAGCCGCGGTGGCTGACTTATAAAACCACAATTTGTGCCGCAGCCTCGTTTTTTACCGATCCTTCTTCGTATTATCAGCCCCTACGCCAGGCACACCCACGCCAGCATTTCCGGCCGCCAGAGACTAACCACCGACTCCCAAATCTCTGGTTTACCCCCTGCCGTTTTTTTTTCTGTTTTTCAAACCGGTTTTTTCCTTCAGTTCCCCTGGTTTTTGTGCACTAGTGGCGATCCCCTGGTCCCGATCGTTCTAAAACATGACCACCTTGACCCTTGCCGTGGAAGATTACTTCCGCGACTACTCCCTGGATTTGTCATCCAGACCCTCCAGACCGGCCTCGGCAGGAAGCCCCAGTGGCAGCCCCCCAAACGGTATGGCTACCAAGATGGCGCCTCGCTTGAGCCACGTTTCGGACTTGGCCACCGCCTTCCTGAAGCTGTCGCCGGACCTCGTCCAGACAGAGCCCGCCATCCAAAACGCCCGTGACCGGGCCGCCATCCCCGACCTGTGGATGCGCTTGCCAAAGCCCGAGATCTCCTTGTCCCCCAGTGTGTATGTGGACGTCCAGCAGGTCAACGACGCCATTCCACTGGCCACGGCTATCCCACTGGCTGCGGAGAAGCCCTTGGCCCCCACGATCTCGGTCAAGCCTGCCGATTCTCCCGAATCGGACTCGGTCCGCCCCTCCCGCGTTCCCTTGCGCAAGTTGAAGCTGTCTTTGAAGCTCCCAGCCATCACAAAGCTGCTTTCCGAGGCTTCATTCTCTCCTAAATCCGTGAGATTCGCTTCGAGATTGGAGAAAGTCAAGATGTTTGACGGCAGAGCCTCGCCATCCACTGTCTCCCTCCAAAACACCCCCATGGGATCGCCTCTGTACGAGTCCCCCTTGGAGGATTACTTCTCTATCCGCAAAAACTTGGACGAGTTGATTTTCGACGCTCGTGACGACGACTCCAGCTCGGACTCCGACACTTTCACGGAGTTCACAAAGGATAAGGAGTACAAAATCACCACCAGCAACTTCTTTGCACCCAAGAACATTTACGACAAGCGCAACAGCCCTGTCTACCTTCAAAGCGCCTCCCTTTCCGCAGACAAGAAACACTTCGTGCTCCTCATCATGTGCCAGAACTTGGCTTACGAGAAAGAGTTGCAGGTCAAGTTTACTCTCAACAACTGGCAGAGTCTGCTTGTTTTCAACGATTTCACCTACATGAAGCTGTTCTCATCTGTCAACTTTGACCAGTTCAAAGTGTCTATCCCACTCACACACTTCCCATCCACCATCAACCCTCAATTCTGCATCAAGTACGTTGTGAACAACACCACTTACTGGGACAATAACAACTCCAACAACTTCCAATTCTCCCTTTCTTCGCATATCATTTCCCAAAAGCTGAAGAGCGTGACGGTCCCAAGAGACTCGTTTACTTACAAACCCCCATCTTTCTCGGCCAAGAGTTCCATCAACTCGGCTGACTCCCCCTTGAGGTACACCTTGGTCCTGGCTCCTCCCCCACCTCAACACAACGAGATTGTGTCGAAGTTGAAGGCTAGCGAGCAACAAAGACCAGTCGTGACCCGGTCTGCGTCGTTGCCCACCCTCAAGCCAAGATACTCTCAATCTTTCATGTCCAAAGCAGCCATAGACAAGGCCCCAGTGAGTGACACCGCAAAAGCAGAAATCACAGAGCCAGTCTCTGTTGAGGCCACTCCTGCCAGGGCCACGGAGCCGGAGACCAAGGACGTGGCGGAATCCCCACGGGACTTGAAGTCCATGTCTTACGCTGACATTTTGCAGAACTACTGCTTCAACGGTGTGGACCGCTCAGCCATGAAGTTCACGGTGGGTTCGAACAACAGCTCGTGCAACAGCTCGACGTCGCTGATCCACTCGGACTTCATGAGCCCAGCATCTACATTCCATTCACTTGGCGACAATTTGTACATCTGAATGGACCCATCACCCCATGCATCTATTGACTAGATGAAAGGTACCCATCTAGCGACTAGATTTACTTCTCTGCTCCGCGCAGCCTGTTTTGATTTTTTGTTTGATTTCATGGATAGAACGGCGCCTAATATAGCATTCAATATAGATTCGGTTTAAATTCCGTAGATTCGGTCTTAGATTCTGTATATTCGGTTGACAGATCGCACAGAATTCCGTATGCACGTGCACGCTTGCGCACTATAAGTACTGTGGCACCCCCACATTTCCAACCCAACCATGTCTTTCGGAGCCAAAGCTGCTGAGCGCTTAGCCAACAAGATCATTCTTATCACCGGCGCCTCTTCCGGAATCGGCAGAGCCACCGCACGTGAGTTTGCCGCTGCCGCAGAGGGAAACATCAAGTTAGTTTTGACGGCAAGAAGAGAAAGCCGCCTTACCGACTTGGCTCAGCAATTGACCAAAGAATACAACCGCATCCGCATCCACACGGCCAAGTTGGATGTTTCCGACGAAAGCGCCATCAAGCCTTTCTTCAAAAGTTTGCCCTCGGAGTTCTCAGACATCGATGTCTTGATCAACAATGCTGGTAAGGCCCTTGGCAGAGAGACCGTGGGCGAAATTGCCGCCGCTGATCTTGCTGGCATGATGGATACCAACGTCAAAGGCTTGATCAATATGACCCAGGAAGTGTTGCCCATTTTCAAAAAGAAGAACAGCGGTGACATTGTGAACATTGGCTCGATTGCTGGTCGGGAACCATACCCTGGGGGCAGTGTGTATTGCGCCTCGAAAGCGGCAGTCAAGTTCTTCTCCCACTCGTTGCGCAAGGAGTTGATCAGCACGAAGATCCGGGTGTTGGAGGTGGACCCGGGCGCAGTGGAGACCGAGTTCAGTGTGGTGCGTTTCCACGGCGACCAGGCTGCGGCAGACAAGGTGTACGAGGGCACCACGCCGTTGGAGGCCGAGGACATTGCCGAGGTGATTGTGTTTGGCATCACGCGGAAGCAGAACACCGTGATTGCCGAGACGTTGGTGTTCCCCAACCACCAGGCAGGCGCAGTCCATGTCCACAAGAACTGATTTCAACGAGATATAGATGAACGGAGAAGGTGGAGAGACGAATTTTGACACAGACGATTATCGACGTAGATAATAATCCTGAGTTAGATGATGACTGACGTTGTTGAATGACTAGATGACTGCGATGAATGATGTGATCAGGTGTCGACCTAGAAGCTGAGCTGCTCCAAGGTCTTGCCCAACTTCGCGGCGCCGTCGCCTGCACCGTCCACAGCTACCTTGGCCCGGTTCATTTCAAGCCCCGCCAACAAGATACATGCTTTGCACACCTTGTTGGACGTGATGTACCCACACTTCTCGCACGTGTTGCCGTCCGTGGGCCGGCCCAAGGACACGGACCCGTCCGCGTTGATCTCCTGCTCCATGGGCTTCTGGTTCTTGTACTTCTTCGTGGCCTTTTTCTTTTTTGCCAACACGAGGTGCTCGCCGCTGTAGATGATGTCCATGATGCACGAGGGCCGGATCGCACCCAAGCCCTTGAGGAGCTCCCGGGCGGTGCCTCGAAACGCTTCCGGCGCGTACGTGCACTCGGTGGAAAAGTAGTCCAATTTTTTGTAATGGGCATAGAGCACAATCTCTTTCTGATAGGAGTACTTGAACGGCTTGGACCGTTTGATGGGCAGTCCCGCACTCTGGGTGAGAATGCTGCACGAGCTCTCCAACCGGGCCGTGTCTCCCCGCAAAATGTTCATCAACACGGTTTCCGCCATGTCGTCGGCGTTATGGCCCGTGACCACGTGCCCGATCCCGAGTTTTGCTGCTCCTCTGTCGAGCGCCTGCCGCCTCAAGACACCGCAGTACGTGCAACTGCTCCGGATCCCGGCACACGACACGATCTCGTCCATCAGCCAGTCGTACAACTCCTTGTACGACACGATCTCCAAGTCCATCGCGTACTGCTGCTGGTTGCGCTTGACGGTGGCGAGCGAGTCGTCCCTGTACCCTTTGATGCCCTCGTCAATGGAGAGAAGCACCAACTCGAGCCCGTAGTCGTACCTTTCGTTGAGCGTTTTGAGCACCGACGCTAGAACAGTTGAGTCCTTGCCGCCCGAGGCACCGATGGCCACCTTCTCTCCGCGCTGGAAGAGCTGGGCACCGGTGATTGTGTTGTGGATCTCCGTCTCGAACACCACGTAGAAACACTCTTTGCAGAGCTTCTGGAGGTTTTTCGGCCGCTTCATCACCGCCTTGCGGCCTTTGCAGAGCTGACATAGCGCTGAAACTTTGATGGGCCGGTCCTTTTTCTCGGGCATGGTTGTGATGAGGTACTGTATGCTCACTGATGCTGATGCTCACTGATGCTCACCACTACTGTAAGACTGTGATACACCATGCTCATCTTCTTCGCCTTCACTCCTGCCTATTCTCTGCTTTCTTGAACGTTTTTCTACTTCTCCCTTCTAGACGTGATTTATTAGACACGGGTCTGCGACCCGCCCCCATGCTATGAAATACCCAACTGAATCTCAAGCAGTCACCTGGAACTCGTCGTTGTTGGTGTTGACATTGGCGTAACGGAACCTGCTGTTCTCCTCCTGCAAAGTCTCCTTCTGCTCCTTCTGCTCCTTCTGCTGCTGCTGCTGTTGCTGAATGGCCTGCTTTCTGCCGTGGCCGTTCGATGCAGTCTTTTCGTTCTTCTCGTTCAACAATCCCACCTTCTCGTTCATGATGATGGCCAACTCTTGCAACTTACTTCTTTGTGGCTCATCGGTGGCGAAGTTGATGAACAGGTTCTCCAACGAACCCTGGAACTCGCCGCCTGCAAGCATCTTCTCCACAATGCTCACAACCTTGTCCTGCTCGAGTTGGAACATGCTGGCCAACTTCTCAACGGAGAGTTTCGTGAAGATGGACTTGTATGTGAAAATGTAGGTTCTCAACCCCTCGACCTGCAACTGGTTCTTCAACATCTGCAACAACGACTCGTTGTCGGGGAACAACTTCCAGATCTTGATGGACGACAACAACTCGTATGACTTGGCCCAGTTGCCCTTTTGCAAGTACTTGGAGGCGTACACCAAGTGGTCCTTGAAGCTCTCTGGGGGACCGGTGAAGTATTGTCTGTCGTGGAACTCCAACTTGCTCTTGAATGACTTGATGTTGGATTTACGCTTGGAGTCCTTGCTGGAAACAGCGACGGCGGCCAAGGCGGGGATCTCGATCAACAACGAGGCGGTCATGAACACACACTCCAACAACTCCAAGTTGATGTGCATGTGGAATGGGAGCAACTTCTGCTTTTCGGCCACGGTGGCTTGGCTGGGGTACTTGCTGTTGAAACCTTGGGCTAACAACTCCTTGAGTCTCTGGGAGTTGGCAATCTCGTTCAATATCTGGTGAGACTCCTCGATCTCGCCGCTCTTGAATGCAGCCATACCCAACTGCACCAAGGCTCTGTTGTACAAGATTTGCACGGGCGATTCGGCCTGGGCAATACTGTTGTAGATTTGCGACTCCAAGAACAACTCTCTGGCCTCGGTGTACTTGTTGTTGACGGCGTAGTAGTAGATCAAGCACAACAATGCAGACTTTCTGTAGGCGGGGTTGGCTTTCGTGGACAAGTAGCCGTGCAAGGCGTGAACGACGTCTTCGGGGCTGTTGTTTTGGGTGAGCAAGGCGGAATCCTCGAGGCCGAAACCGGCCCACGAGCTCTTCCAAGCAGCCTCCTCGATGACGCTGATCAACTGGTTGGGCTTGTAGTAGACGTGGTCCAATCTTCTGAACACGATTCTGGACAACTGCTCGGAAACACCGGACACAGACTCGACGTAGACCTGGGCACGGATGATCAACTTGTAAAGCTCGGACTCATCCTTCAATCTCTCGATGTACTCGGTGGAGTGTGGGTCTGCGCTCTGCAAGTTCTTAGCGAACTCGTCGTCCAAACGCTCAACCACGGAGGAAATGGAGCCTTGCAACACCTTGACGCCTTGGGCGTTGGCCTCAGGCTCGATGTCCAAGTCGTCGGTGGGGCGGCCGTTCTCGGAGACCTGGTATGTGGATGTGTTGGACTCCAAGAGCTGCAAAAGGTCGTTGACGTCCTTCTCGTTGGCCTTCCACAAGTCGAGGGGCAAGAAGGTCAGAGTGGAGCCGGCGTCGAAACGCACGGAAAGCAAGATTTGGTACACGGAGATGATCTCGAACAAGTTGCCGCTCTTTTGGGCGTCCTGCAACAACGACTCCAACACAGACACCTGCTCGTATTTGTTGATGTTCTTCTTACCTCTGGATTCGGTGATCAGCTTCAACGTGGTGAACACGGGGCTCATCACGCGAGCGGTACCGGTCACGGTGCCGACGACGGCGCTGTCGTCGTCTCTGAAGTTGGACAGGGAAGCGACTTCCACTGGCTCCTCCGAGTCGAAGGCCTCGGGGTTCTCTTGGTACAAGTCCATGTAGGCAGCGAACTCCTTTGTTTGTCTCTTGGCCTTTTGTCTGATGTTGTTGAAAGCCCTGCTCTGGTCGGCGGGCAACTTTCTCTTTTCTTTGTCGTTGGTGGTTTCGTTGATGGACTCGTCCAATTGGGCCAACATCTTGTAGTAGGAGTTGGGCACGGGCAATCTCTGCTGGCTGAGTCTCACCAACAACTTACCCAAACGGTCGAACTCGGTGAGCACAGAGCTCCAGTTCTCCAAGTTTTGGGCGTTGTAGATGGCATCCACGGATTCGGAAATGTCGTCCAATAACTTCTCCTTGGCACTCTTGACGACCTTGCGGCCCTCGTCGTCGGAGTCCGAGTCCAGGGCGCCACCCTTCAAGAAGTCCTTCTTCAAGAAGTACGAGGGGCCGGCGCCGTCGTAGTCGGAATCGTCGTCACTGGAGGGCGAGTCTTCATCGAACTCGCTGTCGGTGGAAAACTCCTCGGAAGACGAGAGCAATTCCTCCTCAGAGGTGCTCAACAAGTCTTCTTCCGACGAACTGGAGTCGGAGGCGTAGCCGGAGGCGAAAAATCTCGACATGGCTGGATGAGATTAGGACCGGTGGTGGATCTGGGTGTTTTTTGATAGAGCAAAATTTTCAGGTGCGACTGTACTTAGAGCGCGGTAATCGCACGCCCCGGATGGTGGGATTTGGTCCAGTCAATAGCCAAGGACAATTTATGAAAGAAACGGAAAGAGAATCACACTTAGGTCTTGGTGAAATGGTTTTCGTCCTTAACTTGATTTTTATTACATCTGGCAGCTGTAGCTCGCGACGCGATCTTTTGTGGTGGCATTAGTGATCTGAACTGGGAATTCGAGATGATCCACTTTCAAGAAATTTTCAAATAGAAAAAAGAGATTTGGTCATGTGAACTTGGGCTCTTTTTAATTGACACGTTACTATTGTACCTGGCTATCCTTTCATACCGATGAGGTTTGACACCGAGATTCGCATTTTGCAGCATTGTGGCTCAAGCGCACACTTGTACAATCACCTACCACAATACTCTTACTTATCTATACCAATGCCCTTTATACTCTAGTTATCTTCAGTATATGAACGGACCCGCGAGAATTTGAAGTCCTTTTCGTTTTTCAACGAGAAATCTACAATTTCGCCCTCCCGGTCCTCGTACCCCGGCTGATATTTCCACACCGCGTAGAATCGGTCCCACGCAAGCTTGCAATGCTTCGAAACTCCGCCCAAATTCTTGATCCGGAAGTGGTAGTGGAAGTGGTAGTACGGCACCAGGCCCTGGGCCACCTGCACGTGCACCCGTGCATCAGTGGATATGGTCCACCGGCCATGGAAGATCTTGTGGGGCTCATCGGCCGGGTTCACGGAACGCAAGTCCTTGGACTCCGCATTAACCAAAAGCCGCCGTAGCTCATTGTTCCGCAGCATCTGGTGGACCACCTGGACCGGCTCCATTCTCGTGAGTGCCATTACACAACTGCCATTTGGGTAGAACCGCAAATAGCGGTAGTAAGTGACGGTCCGGACAGGGTTCGTCCAATTTGTCGAGAGCTCAGTACGACCACCCTCGCTGTAGTAATTGACGACGCTGATGTAGCAGCCCAAAAACTTGATGAAGGGCCGTTGGTGCACCATCTGCTTCCACGAGCCGTACTGCGGCAACACGTCGACTGGGTCTATGGGAATTGGGAGCTCATGGCCCAAAAAGCCCTCGTTTTCCTCCCATTGCTGTTTCGGGTACACGTGGTAGCACAACTGCCGCCAGATGTCCGACGTGTGGAATGCTAGGTAGGCGTTCTTCTTGCAGGTGATGCCAAAGCGGAACCACAGCTCTGGGTCCTGTTGCAATAGGAGCAGAAGCACAGAGACCCAGATCTCCTTCGGAAGACGAAGAAGGGGCGATGCGGGCCGGCGCTGCTCCTCCAAACTCATGTTGGCAAACGTGATGGTCATCTGGTTTGGGCCGTGGTGATCAGGATTGGCTGGGTCCGGCAGCTGCGGTTCCTCGTGCTCGAACGACGCAAGGAGCTCGTCAACATTGATGGCCCGAACGACGTTTTCATCGACTTTACGGCTGAAGTTCTTGCCGTGCTCGTTCTGTAGCTTCTCCACGTTTGAGGGCACCTTGTGCTTGCGGTAGATAAGGTCGATCTGCTCGTTGAGTTTGAACGCCTCACGGTAAAATCGGACGGCGTCCGACATCAAGCCGTGCAGTTCCTTCTCCATGGCCTTTTCAAACGCCTGCATGGCCCGGGCGTCCCGGTCAAGCGTCTCTGTTGCCATCGCGGTGAGGTGTAGATACTGACTAATGTGAGAGGAAAGATTGCAACATGATGATACAAAAAAAAAAAAAATCGAAGAGCATAGACGGGAAAAGATGACAAACAACACACGAGAGGAATACAAAAATAGACCAGAGGAATTAAGAGAGAATTCAGATTGAGACAAGTAAGATGTCTGAGGTTGATAGGCAGATACAGTGCATGTCATATTAGTGTCAATTAAGACGCAGTAGGCTATGGATGAAAAGAGGTAACTCTTGAAATAGAGCGAGCTCCAAAAAGGCATCTTAAAACAACACAACACCGATGCCGCTGCCGTCGTCGCTCACCTTCTTCGTCTTGGGGTCGATTCCGCCCGGAATGGCCTTCACCCGGTAGTTGAACAAGTAGTAGTTGAGCAAGCCATCGCCCGGGCCGAACTTGGCCAGCTTGATGAACAACGGGTTATCCTGGCACGACAACGCGTTGAACACGTCCACGCCAAACTGCTTTGACGTGACAAGCGCATCGGTCATCAACGCGTTCAACCGTTTCTTGTAAGTGTCCGCGTCGCCCTGGGCGCTTTCCGAGGCGTAGTAGAATAGGTACGCAATGCCCAACTCCGTGTGTGTGGGGTTGTCCAACACACTGAATGGAAGGAGGTAGTACGAGAAGAAGTCGGTGATGCGGCCGTCGGTTTCCACCACGTAGGTCTTGATCACAGACGCTCTTTCAGCGCCACCCAAAAACCAGTGGGCAAACTCTTCTTTGCCGAACGTTTGCACCAACTCAAACTTCTCCTGGAACCTGTGGAAGAGGTCGTACACCGCGTCCAAGTCCCGCTCCTCCATGGGCCGAAGCCCCGGGGTCTGGGTGGAGTTGGGGAGCGCGTAGTGGGCCACCATGCTAGCCTTGGTCTGGTCCTGGGGCAAGTGGGAGAAGCCAACGTCGTGGAGCTTGGACCAGTTGATGGGCCGGTGGGTGTACCGACAGGTAGAAACTGGCGAGGGCAACACAATGCCGGCGGTGTAGAGCGCCTGCCAGATGTTCTGGCGGTTGACTCTGCGGGTGATCTCTTTGATCAAGACAGGGGCCAAGCGCTTGGAACGCAATTTCTTGTGGATGCACAAGAAGTTGATCTCGACCGAGGGCACCACGTTCTGGGACGAGTTGACCTTGAGGGTGACGGGCACGGCGGCAATGAACGCCACCAACTTCTTCAGCAGCTTGACACGGACACCCACGTGCCAGTCTTTTCTCCAGCCCGGAGGCTTCAACGCCCAGCGGAAAAACTCGTGGGAGTACTTGAACCGGAACGTGGCATCCTGGTCCTCGACGTAGTGCTCGTACAAGAGCGTGTAGACCTCGTCCAACTCGGGCGTGGAGTCGATGTCGACGGTGGACCACTCGAACTCGGACAAGAGCGGGAGCGGGTCGGCAGGGATGTCCTCGGGTTTCTTGGAGCTGTCGATGGGGCCCTCATTGGAAACCACCTCGTCCAAGGCCGGCACGGGCTGGGTTTTCCAGAACTTGTAGTCGGTCATCTGCTTCTGCTGCGTTTCGCTGAGCGCCTCTCCCATGGAGATGAGCTTCAAGAGCTCTTCTATCAGTTTGGGTTTGTCGGTGGGCATAAGAGTGGTGTGCGAAAGTGGATCACCGTTTCGAGAACTACCGAAGATCAAGAGACCTGGAGTCAGAACACGGAACGGAGGAGAAAACAAGAGGAAAACAGGGACAGAATAATCCAAAGGAGAGGAAAGATCCAGAGGTGACCAACTTAAAAAAAAACAAGCATTGATGGTCTTGAATAAGTCCAAGTGGGACCACAAGGCCAAGGTCCAGTATCTCCGCAAGCACAACCTCACGCGGCCCAAGCCCAAGAATGAAGTCCGGCCCAAATGGTCGGGCAAGAAGACCCAGCGGCCGGCCCACGCGGCCTGGCTCGACGAGGCCGACAACGACGAGTGGGCGCTGGACGACGACGCTCTCTTGAACCACTTCTACCCACACTTGTCCGACCACGACGTTCCGCTCGAACACAAGAAGAAATTTCGGAAACACATCATAGAGCTTTTGCGGAGCCGGGAGGAATCTGACCCGGAGCAGCCGGAGCCCGAACGCCACGACGGGATCTACTTGGGGAAACCCATGGAGGCCAGTTTCCATGGAAACAGCTCAAACAACGATTCCAACTACAATTCCAACTTCAATTCCAGCTCAACGTCCTTCAATGTTGAGTCATCCAGCTCGTTCCCCGATTATGACTACGACGACTACGATGCCAGCGACGAGGACGACGAGGCCATGATGATCCCCGACCTCGAGGCCAAATTGAGCGACTTTGCCCTCTCAGATTTTGGCAAAAACCGCAACAGAAAGATTTTGAAATCCCAGATGCTGGATAATCTTTTAGAGGAGTACGGTATCGACAGCTACCGGGACACAGTGAAAGACACCGACTACACTGAGGGAGCTCAGCGGTTTCGCAACATCGACAAGTTGAAAGCTGACGATTTGCACGGCATGAGAATCGGACAGCAGCCCACGAACTCAATCCGCGAGTTGAACCAAGAGGAACAGCGAGAACATGAGGAGCGCAAGAGAAAGCTCGAGCACGCCAATTTCCACGACCGCATCCGGGCGAAATTCGGCACCGAGCAGGGCAGAAACAAGGTGTTGGAGATCAACAACTTCAATGCCGCCGACGAGGCCCAGATGTCGTACTTGAACAGCAAGCTAGAGCGGGCCCCAGACCAGGACTCGGATGTGGATTTGGACGAGTTGTTGGGCATCACGGCGCCTCCCGAGGAGACGGAGCCGGCAGATGTGATGGATTTGCTTCCGGAAAAAGCCCCTCAAAGGAAGAGCCAAGCACCAAAACGGGTCCAGCCGCAGTCCAACGACTTCTTGGATGATCTCTTGGGAATGTGAGCATCAGCATCAGCAACAAAGCAACATCAGTCAGCATCTCGAACAACCAGTCAAAGAGGCATCAGCTCAGTCACGGAATTATTTCTAGCATTTGCATCTTTTATAAATCCAATTATTTATCTCAGTTTCAAGGTTATGGCAGCTTTGCAGCCAGTAGTGCATACTGCACCACAAAAGATTTTACCCATCGCGATGTGAAGGCTCACTTCCCCCATCATGATTTCTTCCAGTTGCTGGGTCCCCAGAGGGTTCGCTGCGGAGTTCCCCGAAACCTATGAATTGGATGATGCTGAAATGGAGAGAATCTCCAAGATGGCGCAGCTCGAGTTGGCCGACGCCAAGGAAGACTTGAAGGACGCCCAGAGCGCAAACCAGGACAAGTCCTCCGCCATGAAGAGCCAGATCGACGTCGACGACGACTTGAAAGAGTACGACCTCGAGAACTACGACGACGAGGAAACCCCCGTTGCTGGTCAGGTCGCCTCAATGTTCCCCGGCTTGCCATCCGAGGCCCAATACCACGAGAACGAAGACGGCGACGACTACCTTACCTTGCCCAACGAGACCGACGTGCAAGAGGACAAGCAGGAGATGCAAATCTACCCCACAGACAACTTGGTGTTGGCCACCAGAACCGAGGACGACGTTTCGTACTTGGACGTCTATGTCTACGACGATGGAGCTGGAGCCCCAGACGGAAGTCAGGAGGAGGCCGGCGACAAGTTGGACCGGGATGTGGCCAACGGCATGGTCAGAGGCGCCAACTTGTACGTGCACCACGACTTGATGTTGCCCTCGTTCCCGCTTTGCGTGGAGTGGGTCAACTTTCGTCCCAACACCACCGACTCTGAAGACAACATCGGCAACTTTGCCGCCATCGGAACCTTCGAGCCGCAAATCGAGATCTGGAACTTGGACTGCGTGGACAAGGCTTTCCCCGACTTGATTTTGGGCGAGCCCCAGCAAAACTCGCTTGCCTCGTTGTCTTCCAAGAAGAAAAAGAAGAAGAGCAAGGGCAAGGAGCACGTCACCACGCACCACACGGACGCCGTGTTGTCATTGACCCACAACAGAACCCACAGAAACGTGTTGACGTCTACGTCCGCGGACAAGACCGTCAAGCTTTGGGACTTGGGCAGCGGCACCGCCGTCAAGTCCTACAACAACATCCACAACGGCAAGATCGTGGCCTCGTCGCAGTGGCACGGCTCCGAGGCTTCCATCTTGTTGACCGGAGGTTACGACTCGTGCGCTGCTCTTTCTGATATCCGTATCTCCAATGAGAGCGAGATGAGCAAGTCCTACGCAGTTGGCAGCGGCCAAGACGTGGAAACCGTCAAGTGGGGTGCTCAGCCCGAGATCTTTTACTGCGGTACCGACAACGGTAACGTGTACTGCTTCGACATCCGTGTCCAGGACAAGCCATTGTGGACGTTGCATGCACATGACAGTGGCATCTCGTCGTTGGACGTCAGCTCGCACATCCCCGGCATGTTGGTCACGTCGGCCATGAGCGACAAGATCGTCAAGATGTGGAAGTGCCCCCAGGAAGCGGGCGGCCCCTCGATGGTGTTGTCGCGTGACTTTGGCGTGGGCAATGTGTTGACCACAGCCTTTGCCGGCGACTACGAGGTTGCAGGCCACTTGACCGTGGGTGGAGTCACCGGTGCATTGAAGATGTGGGACTGTTTCAGCAACCGGGCTGTGCGTTCGGCATTCCAGCCGGAGTTGAAGGAGCTTCAGAAGCAGGCACGGGAGAAGGCGCAGAGTGCCGGATTTGCATCGAGAATCGCCAGAAAGTACCAGAGCCTGGCTGGCGAGGAGCTTATTTCCGTGGAGGCCGGAAAGTTGGAGGACTCGGACGAGGAGGAGGAGATGGAGGAGTGATTGCATAGGCTCCAGTGGGACCAATAATGAATAGGACAAAATACACTCAATTATTTCGAAAAAAATCTCTCAGATACCTAAGTAACTCAATTAGGCTATTGAGCCTTTTTTCATTTTCCTTGTTTTATCATTTTCTATTTATTCGTTTCTTTCACTCTTGGGCTCCTATCTCGTGGACTGTATGGGGTCTCACATCAACACCAGCAACCACATGCCACGTTTGGAAGAGTGGGAAATCAAAAAGTACTGGGAGATCTTCCAGGGCCTAAAGCCCGAGGCCAACAAGCTCACCGGCGACAAGGTGTCGCCCGTGTTGAAAAACTCCCGCTTGAAAGACAACCAATTGCTGCAGATATGGGACTTGGCCGATATCGACGCCGACGGCCAGTTGGACTTCGAGGAGTTCTGCATCACCATGCGCTTGATCTTTGATCTCGTCAATGGCAAGGCGCTGTCGGTTCCCGACGAATTGCCCGGCTGGTTGGTTCCGTCGTCCAAAGCCCACTTGATCCATGCCAACCAGGCGGTGGCCACGGGGTCCAACACTGTCCGCTCCGACGACGACGACGACCAGCTTTCCGACGATTTCGACTGGTACATCTCGCCCACGGACAGAGCCACCTACGAAACGATCTACAACACTAGTGCCGACAACTACGGGCGGGTCAAGTTCGACGGGTTGGATGGGTTGTACCAGACACTCCGCAACGTTCCCAAGGCGGAGATCTCATCTGCGTGGAACTTGGTCAACCCGAAATCCGCTGAGACGATCGACAAAGACCAGGTGTTGGTGTTGTTGCACATTTTGAACCAGCGAGAGAACGGCAAGCGGATCCCCCGGGGCGTTCCTGCGTCGTTGCGGGCCACGTTCCTGAAACAGGTGCCCGACTACGACTTGAGCACGGCTGCGCCCCGCCGGTCGTTTGCGGAGCCCTCGGCCAACGACAAGAAGGCGTTCGGTACCAACTACTTGAACAAGATCGGCCACGGGCACCAGCCAGACCGTGGCACGGATTTCTCTGTGACTGAAGGCACGGACTGGGAGGAGGTGCGGTTGAGACGGCAGTTGGCCGACTTGGAGGCGTTGTTGGAGCGGGCCCAGAACGAGCTGAGTCTGAGCAAGCTGGACGAGCAGGCGTTGGAGAAGCACGAGTTCGAGCAGTTGTTGAAGTACAAACAAGAAAAGTTGGCCACGGCCAAGCAGCTCCCCGACAGCGATAAGAACATCGCCGATGTGCGGAACGACGTTGACTTGATCGCCAGCCAGGTGCAGGTGTTGGAGGAGTTCTTGAAGCAGAAGGAGGCCGAGCTCGGGGCCTTGAAGGAGCAGCTCGGGGCTTGACGGTTACAAACTACAGAATAAAAATCAGTACTCGAAAGTCTGGCAGACTTAGATAGTAAGATGGTAATTTCCCCAGTTAGACCGCCTAGCTGTACACGATGGTTCTTGTAGTACTGTTAGTCATCTCGGCGGTTCAACCATCAATTGAACCTTGTTCGTATGTCTACATTGTCTCTTCGTATCTTGTATGCAAATGTAATTACTTCTTTTCCTCCTCGGTGGGCTCGGGCTCCGGGGTAGGCAACTTGAACGACTCCGGAGTGAAGTCCTTGCCCTCACCAACTTGCTCCCACACGGAAGAACCCACGGAAAAGTTTCTGAACGCCTGGGTCAACTCCAAAGGCTCGTACACCACTCTCTTCTTCTCCTCGTCGTATCTGACCTCGGTGTAACCGGTGGTGGGGAAGTCCTTTCTCAATGGGTGGCCCTCGAAACCGTAGTCGGTCATGATTCTTCTCAAGTCAGGGTGGCCCTCGAAAAAGATGCCGAACAAGTCGTAGGTCTCTCTTTCGTACCAGTTAGTACCTTGGAAAATAGGCACCACGGAGGGAACGGACGACGTTTCCGAAGCATAGGTCTTGACTCTGATTCTGGAGTTGTGACGCACACTCAACATGTTGTACACCACGTCGAAACGGTTGGTTCTGGAGGGGTAGTCGGCGGCAGTGACGTCCATGCACGCCTTGAACTGGGCCGAGGTGTGGTTCTTCAAGTACAACATCACTGGTCTGACTGCCGAGGGAGCAATGTAGATGGTCAACTCGTCCTTCCACACGGAGAACTGCTGGATGTATTTGGGCAAACAGGCCATCACGTACGTGCCGAACTTGTGCAATTCCTCGCTGACCTCCTTGTACTTGTCTGCCGGGTTTTCGAGCGGCACATAGAGTGGACCCTTGGACTTTCTGGGCATCGAGTTCAAGTCGGGCAAGGGCTCCTCCTGGTTGCGGACGCGGAGCGACTGGGAGAGCAATCTTGCGGCGGGGGCCACACGAGCCGATCTGGCGAGTCTAGCGGATCTGGCCAACATGGAGAAAGAAGGTGGTGAAGTGTTTTTAGGTGTGCAGGTGAGTAATTTCATCGACACCATTGGAGGAGCGACACCCGTACCTCCGTGAACCAACCACCACCAAAAGACAACTCGAATTCAGTGTTCAAGGAATGCAAAAAAGTTATTTGCCGTTTAAGCTGATCTTGACTTTTCTTCGTTGAATTGCGTTTGGGTGTTCGTGGCCAAGGCCGGTTGAGGGTTCTCATTGGCTGCGAAATGTGATCAGCTATGAGAGTCATAGCGATCGAATCACACGGAAGTGAATCAATTAGAATCATCTCTGAGGAATTTTACTAATCTTTCTTGACAGTGGTTTAAAGTTGTTCGAGAAGTGTGTATTGTGGGACACCGTAAGTTGGTTTGACAGAGAAAGATAGCTGCTGAGCCGTTCTGACTATGGCCGATTCTGGGCCAAGATTTAAAAAGATTCGAAAATAATTGTCTCCAGTCGATCAAAAAGCTTCAAAATGTTTTAAGTCGAGCTGTATCAAGGTTCGTCTCTGCTTTCTCGGGCGCCTTTCACTTCGCCGGTCCCGCTCGAACCGATGCTTACTAAGTCGCAAGCTCACACGACATCAGCAAGTCCGATTGTAACTCAACCAAATAGAATAAATCTTTCGGGATACTCTGAAACAAACAGGAAACACCGTTAGCCGCCGTAAAAATTATAAAAACCTCCGCTGCCCGCCTCGGTTCCTCACCTTGCTCCCACCGCACAGTCACGTTCGCTCCTCGTGATCCAGGGCCTCACTGATCCACCACAAAGCCACTACTCTTTCTCCACCCAGATACCCACCACACCCCGATTTCACATCTCCAGCGCAGAAATCGGCACACCTCCATCTTCCTCATAAAACCCACCCCTTTTAGATTCGCCACTTTCCCTGGAGCCCCCACCATGTCCCCCAATCTTCGTCGGCGGCGTTCGTCTTCCGCCGCCACTCCGGAACACAATATCCCGCCTCCGCCGCTAGATCGCCCTCCCCCTGACAGCCCCATCGCTACCCATGAGAATCTGCCCGATCCTTTGCAAACCCCGACCGCCGAGGCGCCGGCTACCGTCAATGAAGGGTTATCTCCTGGTCTCGTAACCACCGACCCGCCAACATCCATTCCCATTCCCATCATCACGGCCATTCCAGGCGGCAGTGCTCTAGACGAAACCGAAACACATGCGCCCAGTCTGCCCGGCAACACGGCGCCCAGACTGGGCTCCGGCCTCCAATCTGCATCTGAGCCCCCTTCCCGCCCGTCTGGCGCTTCAGACTCACAGCCGCCCAGCTCCGAGGGCTCCGGTCCCAACGGATCCCGAGTGTTCGGCGACAATTCGCTCGACCGCTCAGCTCTTGACTTGTTAGACCAGCTTCTAGACACCGTGACTGGCGCCAGACCTCCGGAGTCTAGCAACACTCAAGAACTGGCCACCAATCCTGACACGGCCGCCAACACTGACCCCGCCGCCTCAATTCCCGGAGCAAACGTCAATATCATCAACGACACGGGTGATGCGGCTGGGGCCTCCGGTGCATCCATCTCAACCACGGGCGCAACGCCAGATAACTCGGGTGCAATCGTCATCACCGTCAACTACATGTTTTTGGATACAGGTAATGACCCTTCACCTGGACGCACCGGTTCGTTGGTCGTGACGTTGCCCAACAACGCTACGAATAGGGAGCCTCGTATCATTCTGCAGTTCATCTCGTTGGCTACTCGCATGGCTTATTCCACGCTATTGAATGGGCCCAAGCCCAAACCAGGGATCACAGTTGAAAAGTTCCAGTCATTTAAAACTTTAGACGTGAGCCAGCTTCAGGATACCACCTGTCCCGTCTGCTTCGATCAGTACGATCCATTGGTGGTGGAGCCAATTTTGGGTTCCAAGCGGAGAAAGTTGACTCCAGATCTGCACTCTGTTTCCGGTAATGCAACGCCTGAACGTTCTCTGGAGCCAATCCAGACCAACACGGAAACTGCCCAAGCATCTACAGATGCGTCTGATGAGAATGGTGGCACGCAACAACAACCGGAGAAACCTTATTTGTGCGACGACAACACAGAATTCACACATATACCCATTCAGCTACCCTGCGGCCACGTTTTCGGCCAAGGTTGTCTCGCCCAATGGCTCAAGGAGCATACTACCTGTCCTTTATGTCGTGTCTCGGTCGCTGACCCCGAAGAACAGCAATCGGCCCAACGCGTTGCCCCTATCAGCTACATAAGATTTGGAGGGCTCGGGGATGCATTGAATAACGGCGGGCAGGAGCCCTCCCCGCTGACGCTGGAAGGCGAGCTGCCTCAAGGCGCAACCACGCCGATTACACATGATACCAACATTCCTGGCTTGCTTAGGAGGGCCACGCAAGCCATCTTCAACAACACTCACAGAGCCAGAGAGGCACCAGCACCGCCATTCGAGGCCGACGGTTACAGAGAACCCACACAGAGCAGAAACCCGTCGTTCGTCCCAGTTATCAACAACATCCAGAACTACTTCAGACGTTCTAGGAGACAACGTGAGCAGGACACAACCGGCGCCACATCTCTCTTCACCACGGGTGTGTCTAGCCGGAGAACCGATAGCGGAGTTGAGACTTACAACACCGACTCTCCATCTGCGTCCAGCTTCTTCGAGCAACTAAGATACATGTCTGAAGACCTCAGGGAGCGCATGTCATCCAACGAAGACAATCGCAACGACACAGCGGACCAGAACGAGCGGAATGGCGAGGAAGACGAGGGAAACCCTTGATTGCCTGTTGATAGATCCCGCTGTACTCGCATGAGCTATATAGATACGACCATGATGCATGCAACATTCATGAATTTTATGTACAATGAGAGGTTCAGCTAAGCCTGCGCTTGCTCAGCTTCCTTCAACTTCTGGGCCAACTCCTTCTCCCTCTTCTTCTTCTCCTTTTCAGCACGTACACCGTCTCTTCTTTCCATTCCCTCCTTGATCATTCGAAGCCGTCTCTGCTCTTTGGTCTCGACCTCAGTTCTCGTTACTTCCATGCCCTTAATAGCTTCATCGAGCTGGGCCATCTTGCGGAAATTTTCACGGAACCGATCTAGCGAGAGCTGGGTGATAACGTCCAAGTACTGCTTGGTCACCATCAGCACGAGATCCTCCCCGTGCAAGTACCCGATTGGAATGTCCAACTTTATCAGAATGCGGATTGCAACGATGTAGTTGCTGCCAATGCCAGTTTCTCTGAAGCCAGCAGCCACCGCTGTGGTGTAGAGCGCCTTGGCCGTATCCAAGTCCCGGCACTTAACATGCAAAATCAACGGCTCGAACTTGAAAAGAATGTACCGAGTTTCACCGGTCAACTCTGCGAGTTGTTCGGAAAACTTGAAGTCGACCGAGTTCGTCCAGTTATTGAGTTGTTCGGGCTCGTGTGTCACGAAAAGCCAGCGGCCACCGTTTCCCTTGGCACCGATCTGGTTATTGGTTTTTCTTCCCTCCAAAAAAACGGAAACACGCCCGGAACACAGCGATGTGGTCACCATGTCTTGGTGAGCATTGATGGTTTCGATGATTGGGATGCACAAGTGGTCGATGGTGCCCTTGGGCGACCTGTCGGGCGAATCCTCCGAGTTGCTGGAGATTTCACGGAGAATCAGCTCTTTTTTCTGTTCGAAGGAGTCTTGTTTCTGGTCCATGGTAGTACTGAGATGAGCTTACTTGCAGGAGAGATGCGTTGAGACGATAGTGTATATATCTCTGCAAGTCTCCTATAAAAATATTTAAGTTACATGATGAAAATTCATTTCTTCTTTTCTTTTCATCTACTCCTCTTTCTCTTTATCTCAACGCACTCATCAACTTCCGCTCCTCGTCGCCGTTGAACTGGAATAACATCTTCAACACGGGCAAGAGCTGCTCACGCTGGTCCTTGTGCTCCAAGAACCCAACCAACACATTTTTGAGATACGCCACATTGGCCCCGCTTTCCTTTTCCGCAGGCTTCGGCGCAGGTTGGGCAGGAACACTCTCCTTGGCCTGGTTCTCCTTCAATTGCCGGTACTGCTGCGTCATGTGCTTGTAGTTTTTGGACAAACGCTCGAACTTCAACGACGACTCGTCATTCAACTTCTTGAGAATGCTGTTGGTGTTCTCGTAGTCCTTGACCTTTTTGCTGGCCGTGTGGAGTGCGCTCCGCAACTCGTCCACGGTATTCTCCATGTCCTTGTACTTCTGGATTTCCTCGGGCGACGCCTCCTGGCTCAACTTCTTGAGTGGCTCGTACTTGTCCTTCAACTCCTGGACGAGTTTCTCGTAGTGGGCAACCTCCTTGGCCCGTGCATCACGGTCGCTCCTGAGCTCGTCGATCTCACGCTGTCTTCTCTTCATGAGCGACTGGAAATTTGCCTCCATTTCGGTCTTCTCCTCGCTGATGGCCCTCACTTCGTTCTTGATCTCGCCCACCTTGTTGTTGTACTCCTCCTCCGCATCCAGGAGCATTCTGCGGATGGTAGACGACTCCCGGGTCCGCTCTTGCAACAACGACTTGGCCTCGGACAACTCGTCTTCGAGATTGTCGATCTTCACCTGCGCTTCCTTGGCCTTCATCACCAACTCCTCGTTTTGTTGCTTGTAAACCAGCGCCTCACCAGCAGAACTGGCTCGGGTCTTCAACAAGGCATCATGTTTGAGCTTCAACTCCTCGAGTTCGGTTTTCACTTTTTGGCGGCTTTCCTGAAGACTGGTGAGCTCAGATGAGAGCGTTTTCGAACGCTCAAACAAGGATTCCTGCTTGGCAATCAACCGCGAGTTCTCTTGCGATAATCCGGTGCTGTTGGTACGCAACTCCTTGTTGGTGGCATTGAGATTGGCGATGGTTTCGTTCAACTGGTCCCTCTCCTTGCTCTTTTTTTCGAGAGAGTCCTTGAGTTCCCGAATCTGTTCGTCCTTGTGAGTGATGGAAGACTGCAACGATGCAATCTCCAACTTCAACGACGAGTCGGCGCTCTTGAACTTGCTCAACTCGGTGATGCGTTCGTTCAACTTCTTCTTTTCTTCTTCCAACGTAGCACTTTGTTTCTGGGCCCGCTCCAACTCCTTCGCCTTTGCTATCAAAGACTCCTGGGCCACCTTGGCTTTTTCCTTGGCTTTGGCAGAAGTTTCGGCTGCCTGAGCGAGGTCCAGCTCGATTTTTGCCTTGTCCAGCTTGATCTGATTAACTTCCTCCTCTAGAGCTTTCAAAGCACGCTCTTTTTCGTCAACCAATGCTTTGTTTTCAGCGTCTTTCTTCTCCAAAGACTTCAAGGAGTCTTCCTTTTCTGAAAGTGACAGCTGGAGGGTTTTCTCCTTCTCCTTGAGTTCCACGATCTCCTTGTCATGTTCAGACTCCCAGTTCTTCTTTGAGCTGCGGAGATCCTCCTTGGCCGAGACCAACTCGTTGCCAACCTCCTTCAACAGGTCCCTCAAATTTTCGAGATCGTGCTCCTTGGCTTCTACTTGTCTTTTGTACTCGTCAAGCTGCTTCTTCATCTCCGCTTTTTCGTCGTCCTTCAAAGCTTTATCCAACGAGTCTTGCTTCAGCGAAAGCTCCAGTTGCACTTGCGTAAGCTTACCGGTTATTTCCTCAAGTTTCTTCGATGATTCGGAGAGGGACTCATTCTTCTGTGACAACTGCAGCTTTATTTCATCAAGCTCTTTAGTTTGAGAGTCGAACGATTCCTTGAGTTTCTGAACTTCGTCATACTTTTTCTCCAATAAGTCCTCTTTCAGTTTCAAGGAGTCCTTGACTTTTTGGAGCTCTTCATTAAAGTCGGTATTGTCCTTAGTTAAACGCTCAACCTCTTCAGTCAACGACTGCTTTGATTCTTCGAGCTGGGCAATCTTGTCAGTAAGATTGTCATCAGACAGGTTGTCCAGCTGAGCCTTCTGAGCGGAATTCTTCTTGCCTCCCTTCTTTTCCTTACCGTTTGTTTGTGGACTTTCAATCGACTTTTCAGGTGATGTTTCCAGAGATTTGGCAGCGAGTTCGGCCCTAACACTCTCTAGCTCCTTTTTCTTGCCAGAAAGCTCTGACTCAAGCTTAGCAGCCTTTTGAGACTCGGTGTCAATGCTAGCTTTCAATTGAGCGATTTCGGACAGCCGATCTTCTAGCTTGCCGGAGAGTTCGGTGACACTCTTAGATTTCTCGTCGACGTTCGATGTGAGTTTTGTGTTTTCTTCCTTCACAGTAGACAACTGCTTCTCCAAATCTGAGACCTTACGGCGTAGAGATGCAACTTCCAGGTCAAGAGATTTCCTCTCTTGTTGGACACTTTCAAGCTGCTTCTGGAGATCTTGTGTTGTGTCGACTTCCGCTTGAAGTTTTGCAACCTTTTGTTCCAAAGCTTTAGACTCGGTCTCTTTCTCCGCCTGGGCGGCTTTAGCAGCTTGGAGCTTGGCGACTTTGTCTTTCAAGTCCTTGGACTCGCTTTCTTTTTCTGTGATAGCCGTTTCCGCAGCTTCCAATCTAGATTGCAAACTCTTTTCAGATTCTTGCAATTGAGTGATCTCAGCTGTCAGCTTTTTAAGTCCTTCAAGCATACCTTCCAACTCCTTCACTTTAGCTTGAAGTTCCTTGGATTCATCTTCCGCGGCGTTCTTCTGAGTTTGAGAACTTTCAAGATCCTTCTGAGCATTGTTCAACTTCTGCTCGAGATCCAGTATTTTTGTCTTCAACGCTATGAGGTCCTCAGAGTCCGTCTCAGCTGTATCAGCTTCATTCTCGGACTTCTCTTGCGATTCCCCAGACTTTTCAGCTGCAAGCTGATCCTTCAATTGCAACACTTCCTGGGCAAGCTCTTCTTTGCTCTTGGTGGCAGACCCGACCGTCTCTTCCGCATACTTCAATGCTTTTTGTGAATCGGCCAACTTCTTGGCGAGATCGTCTTTTTCTTTGGTCAATCTCAGAGCGTCGGCTGCAGCTTTTCTCAACTCCGTGTTCAGCAACTCTGCCTTGTCAGTGAGACCCTTTAAGAACTCCACCAATAGCGAGGCATCTGCGATCGACAGCACCGGCGTGAATTCGCTCAAGACTTTCTCAAATGACGCCACAAGCTCGCCCTTCCGCTTCTCCGTCTTATAGGCATCCAACAACACCGGGTATTTGTCCTCGTATTTGGCGAACTTCTTGAGCTTGGCCCGAACCGGCTGTGGCAACAGCTCCAAGTCGATATTTTGCAAGGGATCCGGTTTGACGTCCGGGTTGTCGGTCTGTGGTTCCGTCGTTTGGTTGGATTCACCATTAGCTGGCTCCTCGTCACGGGGCTGGCTGAGCTCAGCAGAGTCGGGCGTTTTGGTGGAGAGAAGATCGGACCCGGTCTTCAATTCCCGGAACGTGTCGCTGAACTTCCGCGTGCCGTCGCCCTGGATGTCGTTGAAGCTTTTGGCCACGTCCTCCGAAAACGACTTGAGCTTGTTGAACATTTAAGCTAATGAGTATCGATGATCTTTGGTATGAAAAGGATTTTTGATGCAATTGGAAATGATTGTGGTCCGTCGGTGGCCGGTTGACGCCTGAATCTCTTGGAGGCTCTGGTTCCGTTGATCTTGGCCTCTGTGTAGGACTACGAGTGGGTGCGAATCGGACTACAATTTCACAGAACTCACGATATGCTATTCTCACAACACTTTACTATAATGCATTTGTTAAAGAATCTGTGATTACTCAGAAAACACTTATTTTGCAATAACCGTTTATTCTCGTGGGTTTTTAGCGGCAGAGAGGCGGGGATTAGTGCCTATACTGCTGGAGCACGGCCCGCATTGGTGGACATGCGTGTTCTGCGTTTTTCCTCCCGAGGCTCGATGTTGAGTGACAATTGGTACTGTTCCTCGATGGTAGGACACTTGTCGAACCAGAGATCAATGTAGGTCTGGATCTCGGGCACATGCTGGAAGTTGTAGCGGATGCGCTTGAACCTGTCAATGCCCATCACAATGTCCACGGTTTTCGAACGTTTCGAGAAGTTGACCATGCGTGTGCGGTTCATCAAGAAGTCTGGATTACCATGGAAGACGAATGTCAAGTCACTGAGGTACACACCGAAGAAGGGAACGCACGGTTCAGAACCTATGAACTTAAGCATGTCTCGGTACTCGTTGAAATTCCGGCTCGAGTTCATGAGCTTGTTCATATTCTGAAGGTTGTTGATTGCGTCGTTGGTCACAAAGCTCCACGTCTTCTTCAAACGGTGGATGGGCGACGAGTATAACGCCGAAATAATGGCCGTCATGGACGAGAAGTTGTTGTACTGGCGACATTTCTCAGCTACCAACACAAAGTATCTGATCACCTGGACCCGCTTTCTGGGATCTTCCTTTCGCAAGATCATGTATGCCACAAAGTTTGTCAACTGGTTTGACGCCTTGATGAAGTTGGTGATTTCGGCAATCGACTCGTTCATGCCGGACTTCTTGCCCCACACTTTATGGATGCACGAAAGCTTGGAGATGCTGTGGTAGAGCTCAAATTCTCTCAATGTCAATTGACGGGCAAGCTCCACGTACTCGATATCCAACAATTTCATTTTGCGCAACGAGAAACCCTTGGTCAACGGTGCTGGGGCTTTTCCAGGCAAGGTCATTGTATGCGTTTCAATAGTAGGGAACTGCCCTCTTTGAATGTTCCTCACACCCTCAGCAACCTCCTTTGCAAGAGGGAGCAGCATCACATCCGGTTGCGTCAAAAACTGCAACCACCGTTGCAAAACGGTCTTGTTGTTGTACGAGCTGCACCAGTAAGACTCGAGAATCAGATTCATGACGTCCAACACTTTGTTTTTAATTGGGTTTTGCTTCTTCTCTGTCCACGTGAGGTACTCTTCGTAACTCAATCCCTCGGGCGCCTCGATGTTGAACCGGGCAATCAATAAGTGAATAAGCTCACCAAAAGTAAACATCGTAGGCAACGCAATCAAAAATGCCGTATTGAAAGGGTCGTCATGAGAGTTGTGATGGGTCAAATGTGCAATCAATGCTTCCTTTGTTCCACCCTTGATGCTGCCGTTCATGTCCAAAAGCAAATCAAACTCCTCATCGCCCTCAAGATACCATGGTGTGTTGGAGTTTTTCTTGGTTCCGCCAAAATACTGGCCGCCAGAATCCTCAGTTTTGTTCCCTGCGGATGTGTTGTTTCTCTCTGCCACAAGAATGTCGACATTGAAGTTGTCATGCATCACACGAGTAGAGTAATTGAGAATAGTGTCTCTTTCTTCAATGAGCTGCTTGACGATTGACACGACGTTAGTTGTAAAAGTCGAGCCATCTTGAAGAAGCTCGCTTAAAGTGAGGTCCTGGTTGAATGTGATTCTGTCGTCAGTCCTGCGCTTTAACTGATTCGATAAAATGTTGCTGAGAAGCATTGCAGACTTCTCCAATGGGTCTTTCATAGCCTCTCTCGCGTAGAGCACCGAATCGTCTTCCTTCATGTTAGAGAACGCATCAGTGTCATCTAATGTGAGCGCCTGACTGTGCATTATAATCTTTGCAAGCAAATGGTGGAAGTACTGCTTCATCTGGAAAAATTCAAGGACAACGGGATAATCTAACGTGAGGTTACCGCCCGGGGAGTTGTCGGAGTCACCGCCTTCTGTCTGAAACCGTTGAATGAGAGAGAAGACGGTGAAGTCCAATGATTCGAGAAGATCAATCAACTCACTGGCATGGTGCAAGTACTTGTACATCACCCTGAGCACTTGCTCGTTTCTTTCCAGACGAAGCTCTTCGTTGTAGTACTTGTGTTGCGCTTCAGGATTGAGAAACTCAAGGATTGTAGAAGTGTCTTTTCTGATATCGTCACAGTGAGCTTCGACCCGCTCTAAGGCGTAGCTATCGAGTAAGACTTTGAGGTGGTATTTGGTTTTGAGATGTTCACCACTTAAATTCAAAAAGACATGGCCATTGGTGAAAAACGGATTGCACCAATTTCCTCCATTGAATTCCCGCGAGATGAATCTGGGGTAAACCTGGGGTAGGATGTTGTATCTTTCCTCTCCTTCGTCGTCCGAAATATCTGAGCTATCGTAGTCACGGATATGCACTTTCTTGTCTTTGGACAACTTGAGGAAAAGTTTGATCAAACTGTTCATCTTGTGGCGCAAAACGTTGATGTCATCGTCAATCTGCTGCAAGTAGGTGACGGACGGCTCCTCGCCGGCCAACAGATGGGTCCGAGACCCACTTTCCAGATTTGCTCCGGTGAAAGTTGACTCGGACCCGCGAGAGGAGTAGCTATGGTGGTGTGTGGACATGGGGCTGGTGGACTTGTTGAGACTGTGGATATTGAGGTGCGAGTAGTCGGTAGTGCTCATGGGCACCTCCGAATGATGCATGTAACTCAAATGAAGCAAACTATTGATGTAGTTTTGTGCAAATGCCTGCGAGACTTTCTTGAGTTTATGTCTGACAGACCGTTCCTGTTTAGTGTCGGAGAAGTCAAACTGCACCAATCTGGACGCACTCAACACGATCGACACGAGCTTGGTGAGGTTGGACAAGTACATGCTGAAAAGCTGCTTGTTGGACTCCTTAATAGCCTTCCAGGTGAGATCTAGGAGCTGGTTGAAGTGGTCCTTGAGGTCTGTCCAGTGCTTGATGTCGGTGAACTGGGTATAGAAGAGACCGGGGGTAATAAATAGCGGTTGGCCAAAGTTATGGTAGGACGAGGCGCTCATTTGTGATGTTGTAGATGCGCTGGAGCCACGTTTGCTGCCGTCGTACGACTTGGAGATTGATGAGGTCGCAGACTGCGTGTCCATCGGGGTATAGTACTCAATGGGGTATTGTTTGAGCATGACCCGGACATTGTCGATTGCGCTCGACGACGGCACCTCCAGGTGGTCACCCACGCAGTCAATTTCGGGATCGAGGGGCGAGAGCGGGAGCACCTCGCAGTAGATGTCCAAGTACTCGCAGTAGAATACAAGCTCTCCACTGTCGGCCAAGCGGGGAATCCACACGACATTTTTCTGGTCCTTTTCCTTGGCAGCGGCCACCATGGCCTCTGCCTCTTCCACTGGGGTGAAAGCGATCTTGTCCGCAGACTCTCCGCCGGATTGCACGTACAGAAACGAAGATCCGACCGATACCGTGCCCAGGTGCGGGCCCATTGACACGGTGGAGGCCACAGAATAGTTGTGGGTTGGTGGTGGCGTTTGCGTGACGTCGATGGTAGATGGCGGGTCAGACTTACGACCCTTGGGGTCGGAGGGAAAGCTTGTCTCTGACAGCGCAAAACTGACCACGGAGTTCTTCCGGGTGTTGGAGGACAGGTCCTTTTGGGGCTCAGCCAAACTTTTCTGGAGCAACGAGGCAAACAGGGGCATCAACACGTTTGCTGCAGTGTTGGCTGCGGTGATGGAGTCGAGCTCCTTGTTGGACTGGAGCTTGTTGAGCACTGGCTGGACATAGTTGACAGACCGCACGTAGTTCTCCGGGAACCAGCCCCGGTCCACGCTGCCGTCGTCGTGCAAAAGCACGCCGTCCCACCATCCGGCCTCGGTTTTGGCTAGCACGTACACGGTGTCGCCAAGGTCGAGCGGCAAGTGGGATGGCTGGGTGCCGGGGAAGTCGTAGAGGGCGATCACGGTATCCAAGCAGTTGGCGGCGCTGTCGAAGGGGTTTTGCAGCTCGTGGTGTGGAGACACCACCTCGGGGCCAACGTCTTCGAGGACCATGGTAACACACTCGGATGACAGATGTTGGATAGACAGACGAAGACGGATTGAAAGACTTCGTAGCCGGATGAAGTAGTTGACTAGACTCGAGGAGGAGTAGACAATCGAATTGACGCAGGAGGTATTTTTCAGGTCCAGGTCAGAGACCCAATAATGTGTGAGATCTTGTGATCGAGTGGACTGAGCTGGTGCCGTTCAATTGAGTAGGTGAGTGCGAATGCGGAGCGTGGGTGAGAAGTCCGGCAAGACCAGGTCCAGCCGAAATAAGATTTATTTTTTTGGAATAATGTTTATAGTTGTTTTGTAATTGTTCGATAATCATGACAAATACCGAGCTACAATTATTTTTGGCCCCGACCTGACATCTTATCTGCCTCTACAATCACTCTACTCCATATCAACGCACCAGAACATCTACGCACTAGACCAGTACCTACACCACAACTTAGCACAACTTACCACACACCTGATCACACCACACTACTCAATTCCACAATCCTCACACATTTATGTCCCTCTTCTTCAAGGCGCCGCTCGACATCGAGATCCGCCTCGACAACGAGTCCACCCGCAAACACGTGGAGGTCAAGTCCGACCAGGGCCGTACGGACTCGCTCCCGCTCTACGCTGACGGCGAGTCCGTCAAGGGCGAGGTCACCATCCGGCTCCGCGAGGGCAAGAAGTTGGAGCACGTGGGTATCAAGGTCCAGCTTCTAGGCACCATCGAGTCCCACACGGACGCCGTCAGCAGCCTGGACTTCCTCTCGTTGGCCACGGAATTGGCGTCTCCAGGCATCATGACGCAGCCGGAAACGTTTTCGTTCGAGTTCAAAAACGTCGAAAAGCAGCATGAGAGCTATCGGGGCAAGAACGTCCGCCTCCGGTACTACGTCAGAGTGGTTGTATCCCGGCGCAACAAGCAGGAAGTGACCCGGGAGAAAGAGCTTTGGGTGTACCAGTACACGAGCCCGCAGCCCAGCACCGAGGTGGTGGCGCTGACGAAAAACAGCACCGTGAAAATGGACGTGGGCATCGAGCACTGTCTTCACATTGAGTTCGAGTACCTGAAGTCACGGTTCTCGTTGAAAGAGGTGATTGTGGGCCGCATCTACTTCTTGCTCGTGCGGCTCAAGATCAAGCACATGGAGATGTCGCTTATCAGGCGAGAATCCGTCGGTTCGGCGCCGAACCAGGTGGTGGATTCCGAGACGGTGGTGAAGTTTGAGATCATGGACGGCGCACCAGTGAAGGGCGAAAGCATACCGATCCGCATGTTCTTGGGCGGCTACAACTTGGTGCCTACGTACAAGGACGTGAACAAGAAGTTTTCCACGCGAACGTACTTGTCGTTGGTGTTGATTGACGAGGACGCCAGAAGATACTTCAAGCAGAGCGAGATCATCTTGTTCCGGAGCGAATAGAACTGGCAGCAAATTCGAGAGAGCCAAGAAAGTTTGAGAGAAGTTTAAAAAGAACCTGAATGGAGTCAAGGAGAAGAGAGTGGAGCGCACCCTCTATGTTGGGACTAAGAGCTTGATCTTTTCTTGTACCAATAGAATACAGAATGGAATCAAAACCACCAGCTACAAAACAATATTCACATTGAGTAACCCTTTTTAACCTCTCAAATTTTTTACATTTTGTCCTTCTCCCTAGAAATCCACAAATCTCATCGCCATCGTGCGCATCAACACCTCACTACATACCCACTAAAACCGCATACACACACATAACTCCCGGCTTGCACCACCAGTCTCCAGGCTTGCACATCTCCAACTGCATCTACGAAAGCATGTCCCTACGAAGTGACGAGAAAACTAGCAACCAGCTGGTGTCGCTCTCCACCGCCGGCATGCGGGCGCTTCTTTACCAGCTCCAGACCATCTACCTCCGGACACCCGTCAAGCTCTTCCGCCCGTCCCGCTTCGACTACATGGTCTACGTGCGCGAGCAGGCCAACAAGCACAACGACATTCTCTCTCGACCTTACAGGTTCTACACCCACAACAGCTTGGCGTTGTTGGTGGGCGTGCTCAAGCGGGAGGGCTGGCACTTCATTCCCAAAAACATCTTGCCGCCGCTCCTCGCCAACTCCGCCACGGGCGTCATTCTCTACGGCACATACTTGACTTCATTGGACGCGTTAGACGGCTCCAAGAAACGCCGGGCCGACTTCCAGTATTCGCCGTTCGACACCTGGCGGGCAGGCTTCATCGCCGGCGCCGTACAGTCGCTCGCCGCTGCGCCGTTGGACGCCATTTACTCGCGGCTGACCACTGCCGAGGTCATCTCGGGCAAGCACGAGAACTTGTGGCAATACGGCGCCCACAAGCTCCGGGAAATCGGCTTGGTGGGTGTGTTCGCGGGTTACGGCTTCTCGTTCGTCAAGGAGAGCTTGGGATTTGCCTTCTACTTCTCCACGTTCGAGATTGTGAAGACCAGGGGATACAATCTCACCTACAAAGTGGTGTCCGCGTACCGCAACTTCAAGCTGTACCTCAAGGAGAAGGGCTCGCTCTTGGGCTACGAGTACGAGAAGGTCAGCCCGGAGATGATCCGCCGCGAGCGTACTCGCCTGACGAAAATCCTCAAGTCGACATTTATCTTGTTGGCCGGCGCCTCCGCTGCATTTTCCCTCCTAGCGGTGCAATACCCACTCACCAAGGTACAGAAGATCCACTTCCACCGCTTGGAGGCGCTCGACATTTACAACTACAACACCCACCCGCACTCCAAGCGGCCGTTCATCAAGCTATACTACAACTCGTACCTCGACACCATTCGCTACATTCGCAGAACCAAGCAAAAGGCCAACACCACTTGGTTCAATCTCGCATATAAGGGCTTTGCCCGAAACGCCCTCACCACCATTCCGGCGACCTCGGTGGGGCTTTTGGTTTTTGAGATCATGAGAACGAGATTGTCTGACCATTTGGAGGAGGGAATGGAATAAAACGAAACATTATGAAAATGAACCTAATTTGAAACTTTGGTATGATGAGAGGCTCTGATCAAAGTATCAGAGCTGGCATTTCTGTACATAGGCCAGTTTGGCGTTATTTATTGTCATTATTATACTGCTCGCCAACGTCTAAAGCGACTTCTGGTATGCCTCCCACCCGGCCTTTCTGTATCTCTCTCCCTCAACAGTGGGGTCCCTGCCCTTACCGAACAAGCCACGGCCCACAATGATGATGTCCGTTCCTGTGGAGATCACTTCCTCCACGGTTCTGTACTGTTGTCCCAAGGCATCGCCCTTGTCGTCCAATCCGACACCTGGGGTCATGATGAGCCAGTCGAAACCTTCCTCAACACCACCCATGTGTCTTTGTGCAATGTATCCGATGACAAACTCCTTGTCCGTCTTGGCAATCTCAACAGTTTGCTTGGTGTACTCGCCGTAAGCCAAAGAGCCCTTGCTGGAAAGCTCGGCCAACATCAAGAGGCCTCTGGGCTCAGAAGTGCTTTCAGCAGCGGCGTCCTTCAATCCTTGGACAATTCCAGCTCCGGTAACACCATGGGCATTGGTGATGTCAGCCCACTTGGCAATCTGGTACACTCCACCAGAGTACTGCTTCTTGACGGTGTTTCCAATGTCGGCGAATTTTCTGTCCTCGAAAAGCATGAAATTGTGCTTCTTTGCGAGCTCAAGGAGCGGCAAGACAGTGCCCTCATACGAAAAGTCGTCAATGATGTCGATATGCGTCTTCACGAGACAAATGTATGGGCCCAACTTCTCGATGAGCTCCAAAAGTTCCTTGGTCGTGTTGACATCGACGGACGCGCACAAATTGGTCTTTTTGGCGTCCATGAGGCGCAAAAGTCGTGCTGCGACAGGAGATGGGTGCTTCTCTGCTCTCTGGGTGTAGGTTTGGGCCATGACGGAAAGTGGAGAGAAGATCGTGCTTGTGAGCTTACGGAAATCAGCGAAAATCTGCGCGTCACGTGATATAGTACCTCAGTGCGAGCTCACCTCGTCCTTGAGGCCGGGAAACAAATCCTCGAGCTGAGCCCAAGTCTTCTCCCAAAGTTCGGCATTCTCAGGTGTCAAAAAATCATTTTGTAACACGAGAAGCATGTTCTTCATCACCTCGAGACTTGGCTCGCGAGCCGCTGGGCTCAGGCTGTTCACGGTTGCAAAATTGTGAACCAAACCCAACCAAATCTTTTCCCGGTCCTCACTCTTCATTTCCTGGTGATACTGAAGGAAAGTCTTTCCCACAAGGCTCAAAATCTGCACATGTGTGTCGGAAAATCCAGCCGGATCCGTGCTGATCGTGTCCTCCTTTTGCAACTCAGACAAAAGAGGGAACAACCCGAACTCGAAGATACCCTCTGCAGTGAACTCTTGGTTGAGATGGCTCGATAAAACAGTCGATTGCAAGACTTGCGAAGCATGGGCTCTGATTTCTCTGCAAGGATTGAAGCACTGGTGGGCTAAAGCTTGCAATAAGGGGTAAGACAGAGAAGATTGTTTCACACTCAATTCGCCTGTCAAGGTGATGGATCTCTTCGAGAGGCGCACTAATGAATTGGCGGCTTCTTTCTCCTTCTCTAACTCGGCAGTTGCGGCCTTTTCGGTCTGGTTTTGTTCCCAGCTAGCACCGATAGCACCCAAAGAAGAAATCTCATCTAGAACTCCAAGGAAGGGCACGAAGTTGTCTTGGTTGACTTCCTCGGCCGAATTCCGAACAATGGATTCGTTAAATTCCAAAATCTCTTCCCCGAATTCCTCGACGGAAGCCAACGATTTCAAAATGGCCCAGTACGATGGCTTGTACATCAACTCCTTCATTTTGCACTCGTCATCGACCAACGAGATCAAAGGTTGGATCAAAGACGACCCATGAGAGGCCAAAATTTCTTTGTCAAAGGATGAAAGGTGCTCGATAGTCGACAACACACCTTCCACATGCGAGTCAGCTCCGATTCTGGTCAATAAATAGTAGTAGGTTGTAAGACGGATGTAACCTCTCTTGGTAATGTGTTGAGATTTGATGTACTCCGAGAGTTCCTTGATAACGTCACCGGTGACTTCGGTCTCGTTCACAATGAGCGAGAAGCACACAATGATTTCAAACAAGAAAGTAACCTCAGTCTCGTAAAATCTCTTCTTGTCTTCTGCATAGGTAGGAAGAGTTTTAAGCAAGACACGGATGAACTTACTCATACCAGCCTTGTCGGATTTCGACACAATGTCGAAGATGACTGGCACGTTCACAGACTTGACACAGTCAATGGATGAAAGTGTCAGTTCAATCTCAGAGTCCGTTGGTTCTGGCTCATCAGAGTAACCCTTCAAGAACGAAGAGAATGTAGAAAGAAGTCCGCTTTCCTTGAGAGGCTTCACCTTCAGGATGATGTAGTTTGGCTTAACCTTGGGCAATGGAGAAAGCTTGAGTTTTCTTTGGAACTCCGTGAACAAGTTAGGGTCGATCAAACAGTTCTCGAAGAGGCTCAAGAAGATCTTGAGAATCTTCTCCCACGAGTCTGAGACTTGACACATTGGCTTCTTGATCAATCTGAAAAGGACAACGGTGGAAAGTTGTGCCTTAAAGTCTCTACCGAAGTGGACTGACAACTCGCTGACAGTGATGGGTTCATCCTTGTTCTCAAGCGTGATTTGCGTGATAGGGATCTCATTTCTGAAATTCTCATCTTCAGTGATAGTGAGCAACGATGTGTCAGACAACGTGGTCAAACCACTCAAAGTCTCGATCAATCTGTCAATGGACTCGTCAAGACCGTAATTGATGCAAATGTTTGCGCACTTATCCACGGAAGACATCAATTTCGTGATGATGTTGTCATCAGAAGCCTCTTTGAACACTTTGATTAAAGTGTTGACAACGTTGTCGACAACTGATTGGAAAAACAACTTATCAAAGTGGCAGAAACTGCTGACGTGAAAATCTTTGATGGAGTTTCCGTGGTCCCGAGCGTACTTTGACTGCGTGGAGATGAGGTTGTGCCAAACGTCGTCAAACCACTTGTCGGTTCCATGGTGTTCCTCGGGCATGATGATTTCTCTGTCTCTGATGGAGTTGTAAATTCCTGCCATGTACCATTCGGGGAAATCCTTTCCGTTGTAAACACCCTTCAAGTTCTTTCTGTAAGCCTCCAAGTCCATCAGCTTCTTGACTTGGGGGTTGTGTAAGTCGGTGTTAAGCATAATGATCGAGTACGAAAGAATAAACACTGCGTCACGGTCAGGCAAAACAGGCTCTTTGTCCTCTTGGTCCTCAGGGACGTATGTGTTTTCCTCAGTTTGAGAGCTGACGTAGGATTCGGCGAAGAGCTCGACGATTCTCTCAATTTGCTGAGATTCACCGGGGAGTCTAAAAGACTTGAGCATCATACGAAGGCCCTCATCAACTCTCAAGCCACCGAAGTCGAACAACGACATGAACTCCTTGAGTAGGTCCACATTTGCTGGCTTGGCCAAGAACTCTCCCAAAACCTTCTTATTGAGTCTCGTGGACTTTTTGAAGAAGAAATCAGCCAATTCCTTGGCGTTATTGGGGTCCTTAATGAAGTTTGCTTCATGAAGCGCAGCCACACCCTTCTTTGGGTTGCTGTTGAAGATCTCCATGCATCTGATGAAAGAGGTCTTCTGCACCTTGTCCGCGATCAATTTGCTAGTGTTTGGCGAGTCAATGTCCTTGGCTGACTTTCTCGATCTTTCGTTCACTCCAGACACAAACGCAAGAAGTCCCTCCAAACACAATGGAGGCACATTGTCGGTGGTGGCAAGCGCAGATTCAGGCAATGCAAGCTCACAAAGGAAGTTGATCAAGTTGGTAGCCAAATCGGATTTCTCGAAGTCACAGTCGAACTCAACAAAGAGCTGGGCGAAGAAATGAGGTGACCTGGTCCAGAGGAAAGACAACGACTCCACGATCATCTCCTTGGATGCTGGAGCTCTATAAGACACCGCAGTGGTGTTGCCCTTGATCTGGTTGTCTGTTTTGGACTTTGGAGGCAAGATGGATTTGAAAAGCAAGTCGAATGTCAACTCCATCTGCGACTTCAAGTGGGCGTTCATAATCACCGCCATGGTGCAGAACAAGCGGAGAGACACTTGCAAAAGTGCTGGAGAGTCTGTGGAGGAGATGATCTGGAGCACGTCTTTGGACACCGGGTCGGCAACCAAAGCCATCAACGATGGGTGATCAGGAAACTTGTCGCCTGCCACCTCGATAGCGGTGTTGATAAGCGACAATGCAAACACACGCGTGGACTCCATGTGTTGGTACTGGTTCGAAGGCGAGCTTAAAGATATTAGAAGGCCAAAGAACTCGAGGATGCACTGCATGTCGAATTGCGGCTCGGGGCTGTCCTTGGACTGGAGCTTGCGAGGAGACGTTGGAGCAAGGTCCACGGTGGCCGAGCGAGAATGGGTGGGCTGAGAAGGGTCGTTCAACGTGTCGGTGCTGGGAGTGGAAAACGTGCTGTCGATGCCCTTCGCGGCGCTGTTGCCAATGACGTCGGCGTGCAATGCCGGGTAGTTAGCCGGGAGGCTCTCACTGGCAAAGGACTCGGGTTCGGGCTCGAGTTCCCGCACGCGCAGAAAGATGCGGATCGTCATGGACACCATGGCCATTTCGGCGGCTCTTCTGAGCACCTCACTGCGGCGCTTGTTGCAGGCAAGCGACATGCACGTGTGGATGACCTCGGAAACAACGGCGTTGGGCAACAAGCAGGAGAGGGGCCCCACGAGAATGGTGTTCAAGAGGCTCAAGACCTTCAACAACACGGCGTCGTCGGAGTTCTGGTCCAGCGCCTCAAACCGGCAGTGGGTCAACGACGACGTGAGCTGCACGAGGGTGTTGGCGAGGTTCTTCGAGCGGAAAGAGATGATGTGGTAGTGGAGCATCTTGGAGATGGCGTTGAGCGCCAACAGGGTGACGGCGCCCAGCGTGGCCGAGGACTCGATGGTCAAGAGAAACGGCTGCAAGAGCGTCAAGCTGTCGATCTCGGCGATGTCGGCCGTTTCCGACAAGATGGCCCGCAACTGCAAGAAACTGGAGTGGAGTGGGTTGGAGGGCACGGGCTGGGCGCCGTTCCTGGGAGAGGACGCCGAAAGCCCCATGTTCAGCAACAAGTTTTCGTCGTCGGCGAAAAAGTCCGTGGCGCCCAAGATGGCGGCCACACCGCCCTGGGACCACCGCGTGGCCTTGCGCATGGCCGACGATATCACCATACATTCATTGATCATGAACGTGACCGGGTCCAACGCGTACACCGGGACGGCGCCCGATGCGAGTGGATTCTCGCCGGCAGCTTGCTGAGTTTTGTCCATTGGCTCGAGGTTTGGAGCGGCCTGGAGTGTTGTCATGGTGGACGAGTATGGGAGGAGTTGGTCGTGTCGCGCGCGAGGCCAAGTGGCATGGGAGACGGGGAATCTGAAAAATATTTTATGATAATTTTTTTTTTGATTTACTTATCGATCTTTGATTCTATATTCTTTTTTCTTGTTCAGTTTCAATCTTTTCTTTTTCCTCGTGACATTGTGGTGGGCTTGCTTCCATGCTGCCAGGTGACTGCAAGAGTACTCATGGCGAGATTCATTTCTACTCTCGATTTCAACCGGTCCAATCTCTATCTTACTTACTCCTTCTGCTTGATTAATTTCTGTGTTTTTTCCCTGAAGTGGTGTTTTGGAGTGACAGAATGGTCCATCTTGACTAACCTCAATCTGACCCTAGATGCATTTACAGCTCTCCACCCCTGCTCTTTTCCTTCCTGGGAATCACTCCAATAGCTCAAGAAGTTGTAAATAAGCTCAAGAGATGAATCCTAGCTGTTGAGCTTGGTCGTTGATGTTTTTGGCTGCATTCGAGACTCACCTCCTACCAAATTAACAGCCTGTACAGCTAACATCCTACCTTTTTATGATTGCAGAAGTACCTGCGCTGACTGTAACCTTTTTTTCAATTCAAAAGCACATTCTGTTGGACCTTATAGGCCAAAGAACGAGTGGTTAACTACGTCATACGCTCACGGATGATGGCCCCTACTCGTTACAGACTTGTCAAACATTGGATAAAGAAAGAAAAGGAGCTGATTTAGACTCTGAAATGTGTATTGAATTTAGTTTATTTCGAAAAACACGTAAATACCAGCGTTTACTTAAGTTTGGACCGATTCGAGTGACTGGCGCAAGTTTGAGTTGCAACTTACTCGGGACAAACCTTTCTAAATTCTTCAAAAAATCGTAGAAATCTTTTTTGATTTTTTTTTTGATCTGTGCCAATAAAAAGTGTTCCGTAACTGTGTTTGTGTATGTCTGTTCTTGCACTTCAATTATACCCGGGCTGCACCAATGGTCTCTAGAACCTCTCCTCTGCAACATAACAGCGAATTCATTCAGCAACATTACTTCTTGTCTAAATAATTTCTTGACCAGCATTTCTCGGAATCACGAAGAATTAAAAGTCTGGTCCTCCTCCGTTCTTCCGTTCCCCCGTGACAAATGCCCATGCTGACCAGTGCAATCCAAGAAAGGTTGAAACAAAGGAAAAAAAAAAGGAAGAGAATCGTCAAGGTATTTAAACGTTGTTATTTATTTTCAAAGTCTTTGGATTTCCATCTCCCAAATCCGTTTCCGCCAAGTCCCAGATTCCAACATCCAGATCGCGACCGTTTTTTCTTCCGTTCAACCAAACACAGTGGACCGCTCCTCTGTCGCCGATTGTCCATATTTATCTAAGGACAAGTCCTGTCTTTTTCGTTCCCAAACAAGGCCCTTCGTTTGTGGCTCAGAACCAGCTGCGCCGACCCAGCCTTCCACGCTATTATCGAGGCTTCTCACAGCTTTCGAGATCGGAGAACTTCTCGGAACTCAGATACGGAAACACCTCCGTCTTCGCCACACACCGAGACCCAGCGAGGCACAAATTCAGTCATTTGGTGATATCACTCGACGCTAACTGTGTGGTCCAAGATTCCGGTCTAGTTCTGGTCACCTATTTGACCTTGCTCAACGATCTCTGAATCCACTCTACTCATTCTCAGCACACATACAACATACCAACATGGTTCTGGTGACGCCGGAAACGCCGAAACAACGGCGTGGCAAGGCCAAAACAGACGAGTCACCTAAGAAACGGGGCCGTCGACCGGGCAAACCTAAGACTGAGGCCACGCCCAAAACCGAGACCACGCCCAAGTCCTTGAAGCTCACGTTGACGCCGAGAAAGCCTGAGACCGAAGCTAACGGCAAGGCAAAACCAGCGAAAGCTGAAAAAGCGCAGAAAGTTGGGAAACCGGCCAAAGCCAAGCCAAAGCCCAAAACAGGCACGCGGCCCAAGCTTCCTCGAACCACAAACCTACAACTCCAGAGCAGCCCCGCGATCACCGAAAACGGACAAGGTCTGCTTGCGTACTCGATGGGGAACATCCCTAAACTCGAGCCTGGCTCCAGTGAAAACCCGCCGAAGCCCGTGATCGAGCTCGGGCTTGACGGCACTGTGAACTTCCACGAGCCGGAAGTTGCACCACCAAAACCTGGCATTTTGGGAATCACACTCGAGCTGGCGCCGCCACCGAAACCTAAACGCCAGCAGGTACGCCGCAAGAAGCATCCAGTGCCAGAAGTCGACGAAGCCCAGCTTGCGGAAAAGGAAAACATCTACAGAGACAGTCTCCAGAACGTGAAGCAGGAGGACGATGCGCAACTCTCGGAACTACGGGAACAACCGAAACGAAGGGGCCTTCCGCTTGACGAGCCGGCGCCTGCTACTCCGAGAGGCAAAAGACTGCGGGCAGAACCATCGTCCCGCTCGTCGAAAAGACTCAAAGTCATCTCACCAAAACGGCCCACGGCATTGCTTGTGGCACCAGCAGCTCCGCCAGCCGAGGAACTGGATAACGTCAACGAAAACGACGATTTCTGCTCCACGTGCGGCGGCACGGGCATCTTCATCTGCTGCGAGTCGTGTCCCAAGTCGTTCCATCTCCTCTGCTGTGACCCTCCGCTTCGAGATGTGCCCGAGGACAACTGGAGCTGCAACGAGTGCTTGGCGGCACAGGGCCAGATCGAGAAAAAACTGTACAACCACTTGGGCATGTTTGGGCCGCTCATCAACTCCGTCCACGGCCGCAACCCGTCCGAGTTCCGCTTACCCCGTCGTCTACGCGAGGCCACGTTTGTGGATGTGTCCACGGGGCCCGAACACAAGTACGCCGATTCTCTGTTGAAGCCAGATCTCTCGTACGCAAAGGCCAACGGCGCCCAGATCCCAGGTTACAACGTCAATGTCGATTTGGAGGTGGACTCGCTCTACAACAAAAATGGCGAGCCATATTTGTGCCACAAGTGCAAGCTTTCTGGCTCCAACCGCCGCACCATGGTGGCCTGCGACTACTGCCCTTTGAAGTGGCATCTAGATTGCTTGCCCGAACCGACGTGCCTGGCGAAAACGTTGGGCCAGAAATGGCGGTGCCCTGCTCACGTGGAGTCGCTTGTGCCTGACTTTATCTTGGAACGGAGGAGTTTCCGTGACGCCGTGGTCATTGACGCAGCGGCCCACAACAAGTTTCTCCAGTTTCAGATGGCCAACAACTTCTTGGTCAAGCACAGCGACCAGCCATACCTCTCCGAGCATAAGGCCCCGCTGTTACAGGAATACATCGCATACCAAAAGGGCGACTATATTTCGAACAACACCGACTTTGTGGCCAAGTTCCACGAGCAGTTTGGCTCGCAGCCAGAAGTTCACAATGACGATGAGGTGCCGGAGTTCAAGCTCCCGGACTTTTTACAGAACTACGCAACGAACGGTATGGTGGTTGCCAAGGGGTCGAGGAAAACCGCCAGAATCTTGCTGATGACCAACGCAGACGACCCGGATCAAAAGCCGTTCATTTATAGAGTGCCTGAGCAGCTGATCTTGCTCGATTTCCTCCACAAAGCCTCGGGCAAGTCGGAAATCCTCAACTACATCAAGCATTACGAGGACCAGCGGGACACCGAGACGGAGCAGGAGATGGCTGCGGTGGGCACGTTAATGGCGATCCAATCGCAGGATATTCACAACGGATCCAACGGAACGAGTGACTTGAAGAAGGTCGAGAGGATCGAGCCAGAAGAGCTCGAAGAGCTCCGCCAGATCAAGAAATTAATACAGCAGAAGGGCAAAGATGCCTTGCTCAAGCTTCTCCAGTGAAGCCCGTGAGGCGATCTGATGCAAGCATTTGAGGTTAGGCTTCTTGGGCTCAGTGGACGTTAATGCATTTAGTATATACAAGGAAACTATTGGGGTGTGGGCATTTCAAGCAAGGGAAGGTCTTTTTCGGGGATCTTTGTAGCGTTGGTGGCCCGGACCAAGTCTTTGAAGATAGTCTTCATGTCTTTGTTCTCACACAGAAGCTTGGTTTGGCCCTCTTCCAGATGCACCAACACGGCACAGGGCACCTTGTCGTAGTCCTCCTTTTTGGCGGGTTTGATCCGAGTCACGACGAAGTCGACGTCAGAGTTGTGGAATTTGAGTGTGGGCAAGTGGTAGCTCCAGAACTTCTTCAAGCCCGCAGACTTGGTCCAGATGTTCTTGCTCAAAAGCACCAACTCTAGCTTTTTGACTTGGGGACCGAGTTTGTAGGCGTTGGATGCGCTGCCGGCGATGAGGTTCAACCGGGCGATCTGCCGGGCGAGCGGATCCCGGGGCAACTTGTTTCTGATTTCTTTGATCATGAAGAAGAAATTTTTCGTGCGCAGTGAGAAGTTGGAGGTGAGATTTAGTAGTAGTCGCGACTGCAAGTACTGGATCTCAGAATGGCAAAATCGATTCAAATTGATGATTGTTCAGTTGAAAGCTTCATAGAGATACTGATAATGAGGTCAAGCGATGGTCAATTGTTCAACACCCGTTTTGCTGTGCATTGATAACACTCACACTGAGATGGGCTGAGAATACTGATAGCCCGTGGGCCAACAGACATCAGTGAACTCTCTGACAAATAAAATCCGCTAGAGCCCTTTCTTCGGCACGAAGACTTATCTCATAGTTTGCAGAATTTGGCGATCGAATGTACGGGCAATTTTGATCCTTGAGAGACTAGTATCGAGAATGGTATACCACGAGTGCCCAGACCTAAAGTCATACTGTGTTTGTTTCTCCTATCTCATACCGCCTCATCATCTTGTCTACTCTTCCCCAAACTCCTTTTTCATTACTATAAATTTTGCATCGAGAACTGGATGAAGATGGCCACCGACCACTTGCAGATCTCAATAATCACGTTCGCCAAAACCATCACGAGCGCAAGTGCAAACGCCAGCTTAAACTGATTCATGAGTCTTACGGTACGGGACCGTTCTTTCTTAGAAGTTTTGTGCAAGCTCCGTGCACGATCTTTGGCACTGCACACCCAGTTCACCAACGGTGCCAGGGAAAGGTGCATTTTGCAGCCGGTGCTATTCCAACTTTCAGAGTGTCGGATTTCGGGGGGCTGTATTGCTGTCAAAGAGTTCTTTCTGATACTGGCATCAAGATCCCGGGGCTGGAGAGCCTCACATAGGACAACGAGAAGAGGAAGAGTTTTCATGATATCTACAAGTATCTTCTCGATTCTCCACTATCATACCAAACTCGAGCATTCACAAAAACCTTCATACTTCAATTTTGTCTTTAATTTCTTTTGGTTTACCGCTTTATTTCTATAAACTAGTGGATTCGAAGCGTGTCGAGAAGAAATCCTCCAATTACACCAACAGTACAAGCCAACGCAGCCACGGCAGCACAGGCAATCACATAGTAGACGGTGGAGGAAACGGCAAAAAGCGGTTTCATTCCAATTCTTAAAGCCATTGCCAGTAACGGGATGTCTCGGGTGGTGGTGACAATCTCGTACCCGGCACTATCGACAAAAGAATCGGAATCGAGCATTTGCTCAATCGACACCGATCCACTATAGCGTCTGTCGGAAATTCCCTCCGATTCTTCCAGTTCATTATGTCCCCCGTCAATTCCAATTCTCTCCTCCAACTGTTCATAGTCTCGGCTTGGGTTCACCAATCGACAATATATAAGTCGCAGGTAGGTCGGGTCCACCACGGCGTACATCAAATCGCAATTTTCATGAAAACGGCCAAGAGACTCGTTTTGAGCGCTGATAACGTAAAATCCCTCCTCCTTGGGCTCAAGTGTGAACTGGAGCCCGTACTCTTCGTTGGCAGCTGCGACCCGATTTTCAACCTCGTCATAATCGGTGGGGTCGAGGCTCCGCCGTACGGGGAAGAAATATTCATCTTCCAAGATGGTCCTTACTAGCACTGCTACGAAAAGTAGAGCGAGAATGAAGAGGACCATGCGGTGGAGTCGGGCTCATGAAGGTTTCTTATAGGTGAGAATGCGCTCGGGCACCATACTGGCTGAATGGAATGTGCAATGGCTTCAGATGAAAATTTTAGATCATCAAGACAAAACATCTTCATCAATCTGTTTACTCTTGTGATGAGCATTTACTCAAAGGTAAAGAGAGAGTCGACTCATGGTCGTGGGTGCAAAAACATGCACAGACTCTTTTAGACTTAATCAGCCCCAGTGAACTTATTGGTATGTTTTTTCCAGAAAGACGTTTTTGAAGCCAATTTTGGGCAAGGGCTGGACTAGATCTTGGTGAAATGGAGACACATCTTTAAAGTTTTTTAGTCTCATCACCATGATCGCGACGTCCAACGATGACTGACCCACTCAGGGAAAGCAAACAAAGCAATATTCGAATCTAGTAGAGAATTAAGACATTCTTGTCATTTAGGTCAAAATCTAGTCTGACTCAGACTATTTGCCATGGCTCTAACCCAAACTTGACTCATCGAGGCTTCCCAATCGGGTTAGGCGCGGTTCGCTATCACACACGTGACCTGCGATATATATCTAAACCCAACCCAACGAAATTCTCCTCACCATGAAGTTTTCTGCTCGTTTGTTGGCACTCTCCAAAGCCGAGCGCTTTGTGCCCAAGTCCGGCGTGTACCCCAAAGGCTTCGTCGTCGGCGGTATTCACTCCGGTGTGAAAAAAGATGGTAAATCGTTCGATTTGGCCATGCTCTACAACAACTCCGGTTCTGCCGCCGTCGCCTCTGCCGTGTTCACAAAGAACAAGTTCAAGGCAGCCCCCGTGCAGGTCTCGAGCAAGATTTTGAAGGAAACCACGCAAATCAATTCGCTCGTGGTCAATTCCGGCAACGCCAATGCCGTGACGGGAACCCAAGGAATGATAGACGCCCAGGCAATGGTAGACGCTACGGACCAGGCACTCAAAAACAAAACCAACTCCACATTGGTCATGTCGACCGGAGTTATCGGCAACCTCTTGCCCATCGACAACATCTTGGGCGGCGTGCCCAAGTTGGCCGCCCAGTTGGGCGACTCCCACCAGCACTGGGTGGACTGTGCCACCGCCATCTGCACCACCGACACGTTCCCCAAATTGGTGAGCAAGCAGTTTGAGATTGGCGGCCACACTTACACGTTGGCCGGTTTGGCCAAAGGTGCCGGCATGATCTGCCCCAACATGGCCACGCTTTTGGGATTCTTTGCAACCGACGCTCCCGTGTCGGCCAACGCGTTGAAGCACATCCTCAAATACGCCACGGACCGCTCGTTCAACTCGATCTCCGTCGACGGCGACATGTCCACCAACGACACGATCGTGGCCATTGCCAACGGAGCCGCCGGCGGTCCGGTGATCGACTCCGTGGCCCTGAGTGCCGAAGCCTACGTGGCACTCCGCACCGCCGTGACCGAGTTTGCCCAGCAGTTGGCGCAGTTGGTTGTTCGTGACGGTGAAGGAGCCACCAAGTTCATCAAGATCACCGTCAAGGACGCCGAGCTGTACAAGGACGCCAAGAAGGTGGCGCTGACGGTGGCCAACTCGTCGTTGTTCAAGACGGCCATGTTCGGCAAGGACGCCAACTGGGGCCGTATCTTGTGTGCGGTCGGCTACGCCGACGTGGGCGACCTGGCCGTCCACACCACCCGCACGTCTGTGTCGTTTGTTCCCACGGACGGCAGCGAGCGGTTGAACTTGCTCGTGGACGGCGAGCCGGAGAGCGTGGACGAGGAGCGGGCCGCGCAGATCTTGGCCCACGAGGACTTGGAGGTCGAGATCGACTTGGGCACCGGCGGCGGCCAGCTGTCGCTGTTCTGGACCTGCGACTTGTCCTACGAGTACATTTCCATCAACGCCGACTACCGGTCATAAAACAAAACAATACCAAAGCAATCAAAGAATTTTAGTAACTTTTCTTTTTCTATTATTTTTTTGTGCTCTCGACTACCGTTTTGAAAGCCGTTATTAGTACCACCTCAAGTACATCTAACGCGCGTCTACTCGCGCCATGCTACTATTTGAAGACTTGAAAGATCGGAAACATTACAAGTTTGGCGAGCTCTACGTGCAGATCGTGGCCTTCCGCCCCACTTCGGGCCTGCTGTACGAATTGGATGTCTGTGCCTACTCGCTGCCCGAAAAATACCTGGGCAACCAATGGGCAATCCCACCTCAAGATCGAGAAACGGTCCGTGTAGACGGCAAGACTTTCACGGATCTTACCACGATTTACAAAGACCGCACGGGTCAGGACCTATTTCTGGCCCCAGAAGTCAACTTCAAGGAGTCTCTCCTGGTCGATATCTTCCACAGCTACTGTTTTGTGGAGTTGAGCATAAGACTTGGGGTCGGGTTGATGGCCTTTGTCAACAGAGTGAAGCTCATAAGCGAACCAAAGGAGGCCTGGCTGCAACTTTGGGAGCGATTCTGTCAGGCAATGGCTTCAGGGCCGCCGTTGAACAAGGACTTGTTGCTTTCGGTGGTCGGAGATGGTCTTCCTCAAGAAGCCATTGGACCGTTGTCCCAATTGACGGCAGAGTCCACCAGCTACTCTTCTGACGACTCAAAAATAAAGTCCGAAACAGATATCAAGTCGGAGGACGTGTCGCGTGTCGACCTGACTTCTCCAGGTCTGCAACAGTTGTTCGAGTCAATGTTGGAGCCTGACCCCGGGCACAGACCTGCTCAAATTCCAAGTTCGACCCAGATACAAGTTTCATCCACTCAAATGCCGTCCTCCCAGGTCCCGCCCAGAAACGGCTTCTTATTTTCCCGTCCACAAATTCCATCCTCCACTCAAATACCATCCACTCAGATTCCATCCACCCAATATCCGTCCACCCAGATTCCAACATCCACCCAAGAGCCCTTCACCCAAGAACCCCGCTTTACTCAAGACCCTGCTACGCAAGACGCCTCTGATGATGAACCGGCCAATGGCACTTCAAGCATGGAGTTTTTAACCCAAGCTGCTTCGGTTCCCTCGCAGTTGGACTTTCCCAACGGCCAGCTGCATGCTCGTGGCCCGCTGTATGCGTTCGAGTCTCTGGAATTGAACTTTCTTCTAGCCCAGCCATCCCACACACTATCTGAAGTTTACGCAGCGCAGGAAAAGGGCACGGTGCTCCCGTTGAAATCGCTCAACAAGGTCCCATTGGCCCCAGGCCCTCGAATCTTCCGCACTAAAGCCCGCATTGTGGCATCAATTCCTCAGGATCTCTCTCTTCTCTGCACGAAACTGTACGTGTCGGAGAACGGCACCGTGGTGACCACAGACCCCCATTTCCGGCCGCTTGAGCTCATCCTCACCGATACGCACGATATTGAGCTCACTCCGGCCAACTCGTTATCAGTATACGTCCCAAAAGCTCGCATTCTACTGTTCTTTGGCTGCCGTCACACGGAGCAGCTCTACACCCAGATCGAGGCCCAGAAGCCCCGTTTTGCGCAGCTCCACCAGATCTCCAGCACGTTCGATTTGTCTGTTGACGCCAGAGACGGTATGCCGGTGTGGACGCTCAAAGACGTGACGTTGGACAAGTTATTGGGCACCGAAATCTACTAGTCCATTCAAGTCGTCGTCTAATAAAGCTCTGCTGGTCTATCGCTTTGCATTCTACTAATTCCAATCTTTCAAATTGTTGAGCTTCTCGCCACATTGGTCTCTACGCGAACTTTTGATGGGTCTTCTATGATCTGGTCTAGCAAGGTCTAGGTAAGCGATTGTTAGCAACATGAGTCACGCCGATTGCCCAATGACAATGGACTCGATCTCAGTCTCAGCCGTATGGGCTCCCGCGGCAGTGTCCATACCTGAAGCACTTCTGACCATTTCTGCAAACGGCCACGGAAGCAAGCGGAACGCGGGGAGGAACAAGCCGTAAAACGGCACCTTGATCTCGCCTCGCCGCCCGACCTTCATGGCGTCCACCACCACGCGAGCAACGAACGACGGATCCAATTTGGGAGCAAAGTACCGCAGCGGTGTTTTCACCTCGCGAAACATCTCGGTCTTTAGCTGGCCAGGGCAGATCAAGAGCGTCTTCACGCCTAGCGGCGACCGCAGCGGCGTGCCCAATTCGTACGTCAAGGATTCATGGAACGCCAACAAACCGGATTTTGACGCGCCATAGGCGCTGAACTTGGCCGGCAGCATGTACCCTAACACAGAGCCAATGGTTACGAGGTACCCCCGCTTCTTGGCGATCATATCGGGCAAGAACAACTTGGCGGTGTAGAAGCACAGCAATAAGTTGACGCGAATGGTTTCTTGGATGTCGGCGAATGCCATATCGAGCACGTTCAGGCCGTGGGCCACAGCCGCGTTGTTGATGAGTGCCGTTGGGGTGCCCAAGTCCCGCTTGATAAGCCGCTGGCACTCCACCAACTCGTCCACATTTCCCACGTCACACACATAATACTTTGCGCCCTCGACTTTCTGGAAGTGGGGCACGGAGCGGATCTCCAACACGGCCACGGGGAGGCCCATCTTTCTGAGGCGGATGACGATTTCCCGGCCCAAGCCGTAGCCGCCGCCGGTGACAACAACAATGTCGCGATCTTTTTCGAGGCAGTGGCCCATGAACCGGGTGGCCATGCGCCGGCCCCAATAGTACGAGCGATGTGCTAGCGAAGAGGACCGAAGCATATGGGTGCAAATCCAAATGCGCACAAGCGGAAAGCTCAGTCGCACCAAACTGCACTACACTAATTGCACTACTCGCGCTACTATAATCGCTCTCGCACAATCGCACTGACAACTCTAATCGCACTGGTCACACTGCATCGGTGAATGATGAACGAACCACCACAGATTCTCCGCATCAAGCGAAAAAGGGATCAGGACCCGCTCCAGGCGTTGATCTTGGACGCGCAACCGCCCAAACGGTCCAAGGCCAATTCGCCGGTTTCCTCGCAGCCCATTTCCCCGGCTCCCGAAGCACGGTCCTGGTTCTTCCAGCTCTCGGGCACCGACCCCTCGGCTCCAAGCGCCGATGTATTGGCGTCCGTGCTAGCCGAGGCCGACTCGTCGCAGAACAAGCGCCAATTCGTCATTCCAAAGCCTGACGATGGCATTCCCAATCAGTTGGCCGAGATGTTGGACAGTTTTCTCAATGTGGAGGAACCCACTGAGAAACGGAAGAGGAGAGGTGGCCGAGCGGTGGAGGATAAAACGCCTGAAGTTCCAGACGAGTCGGATGACTATGTCTTCGACGTGTACAAGCTCTCGTCGACCACCCCATTGACCAACAGCAATTATCCCCAGTCGCAAATTGGGTACATCCGATTCTTCGACGACGAAGAGTACGGCTTGCTACAGTCGGACGACGAAAAGGATTCCCAGGGCAATTTGTACTCCGATGACGAAGACTCCAATGCCGAGTCATTTTACCAGAACGACTATCCAGAGGATGAAGATGCTGGCACATACAGCGACACGTACGAGAACTTGGAGGCGGAGGAAGATGAGGAAGAAGATGACATCGGCCCAATAATCGTGGATTCCGCAGAGGGAATTGAAGCCAACGCCTACCTAAAGGGCCATGTCCAGGCCGACCAGGCGGATGCCGAGCCGCAGCACTTCGACGATCTCTACGACGACTTCTTCGACGACGAAGGACACGCCACAGTGGATTTTCTCCAAAATGGAGACGACGATGAGTACGAGCGGCAGCAGTTCTTTAACGATGAGGAAGAGGACGAGTTGGCTATGCACCGAGACCGCATTTTCGGCCGCTTGCAGAAGATGATTAACGACCCTGATTTATGATCTATTTACGAGAAAAAGAACTCACTATTTAAGACTGCCTCGATGTCCAATGTCCCCACCGAGGGTGCCTCGAGGATCTGGACGGGAACGAGCAACGGGACGTGGGTCAATGGGCTGATCTGGCCCTTTCGTTCGTCACTTTGTAGTGTACTGTAGATCAATGCATCTTTTGACGGCTGGTACAAAAGCTGGGGCTTGTGTTTTGCAACCAAGTCTTGGACATTGGCGGGATTTCTGAGTTCGACCGCCAAGCATGCGTTTAGTAATTCCGTTTTGGTGCCGCCTTTTCCGTATAATCCTCTAAGGCTATTCAATTCACGGCAAAACTCAGCATCCACGTTATTTTTCACCCATACAAGCTGGTAACTGTTTCTGTTGACGTACATCATATCCTTCTGGAGATTTTCAATGATGTTGGAGCTGTGGAGCAATGCGAATTGTTCCCGAATGATTCGAGAAAGTGTGGGAACGTCGTTGGCGTGGGTCCAAAAACTGTCGTGAATGGAAACGAACGAAATTCCAGACTCCTGTGCACCCAAACAAGTCATCATCATATGGATGGCATCGATGGAATGAATGAAGTTAGGTGCGATACCATTTTTCAGCTTGAACTCGTCGATGGGTGCAACCTTGGTGAAGTCTTTCATGGTGATATTTTGGAGTGCGGTCGTGATGGTCTTGTGTGGGTTTTTCCGGTAGAGTTGGACCACGGGGAACCCGGATACCGACGTCCACATCATCGGCCTGTACCTTTTGCGGTCGAAGAAATCTTCAGGGGGTTCGTCGGAGTTGATGGCTTGAATGCACCGAGAGCAGTTCTCAAGAAGCCAGTTCTGAATGAGTCGGGCTCCTGCAAACAACTCCGAAATAGACAGCAAAACGATGGTGCTGACATACGAGGCAACAGCTGCTCTTTGCACATCAGTGAGCGAATTTTCATCTTGCAGCAACAACTCGTCAATGCGCTTTCTGATTTGCCGTCTGGCTCCAAAATGCGTCACTCCGTAGACCGTGGTCATGACCGTTTGCTTGATCAAAGACCGAGACAAAAGCGGAGCGGTCATTTCTGCGATCTCGGGCGATTCACTTTCCAAATCATTTTGCACTTTTTGCGTGACAATGCTGAGCACGGTCGTGTAAACGTCTTGTCTGGTTTTGTTGGGAAGCACATTGACAGACCGTGCTGCTTCCTCGTCTGCTCCAAGAGCAGCATAGTGTTGAAGCCCGTTACAGGTTCCATCCTGGTGAATTGGGATTCTGCTTCTGTAGTCGGCCACATTTCCGCCGGCTTTCCAAATCGAGTTGAGCTCTTTGCAGAGCGCAAGAGTCTGCCAGGGAGTGTCCGCTTTCATCCACCATCGTGCACCATCAACAGAATGCTCGGCAGAGTCGATGATATTATGCCTGTTGGCATCGACAAAAGTGCTCAGCTCGGCCATGGTGAGTTTTGTTTTGTTGAAAAGATTCGCAAGCTGATACATCAAGTAGTTGTAACCGTGCTGGCCCAATGGCTTGGCTTCCCAGAAAAGCATCAACGACCTCACAAGATCTTCGTTGTAGTGGGACAAGAATGACACGCTGGGGTACACTCGGCCCCGAAAATCCATATTATGGGGCAAGTAGAACACCTCGCCATTCTTGTCCAATGCATTGGCTAGTCTGTTGACCATTTCGTAGTAGACCAACAACTTATGAGCGTCTTTTGACTTCCGTTTCACTTCTTTGTCTATGGATCTCCATTTCAGAAGAGCGTCGTTGAAGCTGTCGTCGTCTGGAAAATCCTTTTGAGTCGGTTTTGCTATTTCATTTTTGAGATTGATATTAGCCAATGTCGCAGGCAATGCAGGGCTGTTTGGGGTCTTGAATAAAGCATTGAAAACCAGCAAAGTGCCAGAATTGATCGTCCACGGGCTAGACCCCAAGGCGTTCAACGCCAAGTATGTGGAGTCAAGCTGTCCAGTTCGATGAGCTTTCACCATGTAGGCCATGGTTGTTTCTTGCTCGAAGGAAGTGACAAACGGGACCTGAATGGACAAAAAGCCGCCATTTTCTGGCAGTGTCCATTTTCTTGGAGGATGCACCATGGGAAGGTGGTACGAACCAGCTTGGAATAGGTCTCTGTATGCCTTAAATTGGTCAATGATGGCGGGGTGCACTTGAAGTACACCAAAGCTTTTATATTTTGAGTATTTGTCCTCATCTTTTTCCATTGTGAAAGTGAAAACTCGGTCGTTGGCTTCAAACTCAGTGAAAATACAAGCTTCAGATATTACCTTCATGATGTTGCACACAAGCTCCACGGCGTGGTCCGTGTTGAACGCTGGCAGAATGTAGTTTTCTGTCCTCCATTCTCTGGTCTTCGTTTTGAGCCTGTGCCGCAACGCTACAGCGATGGAATGGCTGAGGGTAGACACCTTGATCTGGGACGAAGTCACAGCTGAGAGCATGTGCGATAGGCACAAAGAAGCAAGCCAATCTGGAGTCAAGATGGAAATCACATATCCGTATTTTTGCATATCCTTTTCGTCTTTCACAGATGTCCGAAGTGCATCCGTAGACGCAGATAGCCATGTTTCGATCCACTTTCTGTGAGAATTCTGGAACCCGGCCATTTCTATCTCACTGTGCAAAGGTTTGTGGACGTTTTGTGAGAGCTCCTCGATAATTAGCTGCTTTGAGCGATTGAACTCTAGGTATTGGCTCATGAACTGGGCCCTTTCAGATTCTGGAAGCTGGTCATAGATCTCGTGGTACTTGAGACCTTCAAACTTGGGATATTCGAAAGACGCCTGCTCTATGAACTTGCACAAGTCCTCGAACGTATGGCGGTTGCTCTCCTTGAGCTTTTTGAAAGTCGAAAGAAGCGGACTGTGTTCCGAATTTTCAACAATCTCACTTCTGTTGAACACCGTATTAAACTGCGCTGTCACCTGTGGACATTTTGATTTGACCGAAGCCCAAACCACTTCCGGGCTCAATTGGAATTTCTTGGATATTTGACGGATGTACGAGGTCAAGCTCACCTGGGCCATTTTGTTGGACTGTAGATGGTGAAGCGACCGTAAAAGAACAACAACGAGCAAAGTTTCCACTTCCTGATCCAGTCTTTGCGTAATTCCATGATTAATGACCACATCTGAAACCTGTTTTGCTTCGGAAAGCGTCATCCTAAACGGTTCCACAGAAACAAGGTGATTGAGGAGGGTCAAGCAACAGGAGTGGAAGAGTTGGGCCAATTGATTCGAGTCATTCTTGGACAGCCTAGTCACAGCGCTTCTCAAGAATCTAGTTGCTCCTGTAATGTCACCAGCCAACACAGCTTCGATGTATCGGCTTAGGCGGATTCGTATGTTCACATCCAACGCTCGACTGTGAGGAAGTGAAGCGACTATGTCTTTTTGGGTACTGTCTAAAATAGAAAGATTGTAATGGTTGGGTTTGGGAAAAGCTGTCGAAGACAAGCTTCGTAGAAGGCGTCGGCGGATCATAGCATTGTGGTGATGAGATGCGCACCTGATGTGTTCAACCTTAGTTAGTAGTCTTGATGAAATGAAGTGACAAAAAATTTGGAGTTGATTCGTCAAGATTGACCAAATCAGTTGATCCTCGATCTTTTTTTGTGAAGCCGAAAATTTCGAGGAATTAATTGCACATTTTTGCAGTCACTCAGGGTGAATCGCCTTAACTGTAAATAGAGTAAAGGACCAAAGGTGCACATCCATGAGTCCGAAAAATTCTCCAAAGCTTAACAAACCTTGAAGTTTATGCTCAAGTCTACTCTCAATTTTCATCTGCTCACGCTTGTTTGCTATTCTATTTGCTGCTATCTATTTGCTCATCATCTACCTGCTGCCAATGTAATTACCCATCATCACTAGTCCGACTAATTATTAATCGGGGTCTTGATATTGAAACTGATGGCCGGGAACTGGGAAATGTCTGCCGTGACAAACGCATCCACGCCAAAACTCTGGAGAACACCACGAATCACCCCACACGGGAGGTACGAGTACGTTTGTGCCTTTGTAATGGAGTCTGGTTTACCCTTTGGACTGTAGAAACCGGCCACAGGGCGATAATTGTTGTCCACGAGATGGAATGTGCCCCGGTGATTGGTCCGGAGGTTGTCCATTTGCTTGCCGAAGAGACATTTCCACACATCCCGGCAGATGAACTTCATGATTTCCAAGATGTCGCTGATCTTGGAGTTGGCACCGGACTTGTACACCAAGACCTCTGTGAGCCGGAGCCCCAACTCGTAGCCGTACTTTTCCACGCGTATCGTCACGTCGTCGCTGGCTAGAAGCTGGGACTCAAAAACGGCCACTTTCCCGGGCAAATCGTCTTTGATGGAGGAGAGTTGCGAGTCAATGCGGGTCTCGAGCGAGTCCTGGGCCTCAGATTTCTCGGCTAGCTGCTGTGAGACACGAACCGATGTGGGGACGATCTCCTGGAGGAGGAGACTCAAGCACACGCTGTTGACGTGTTTCTGGGATTCGAGAATGTCGGGCATGAATCGATTGTGTTTGGTGATTGAATCTGAACCTTTTTTTTGTGACCAAGATAGGAGTGGATATGGTGGGTGTGGTGATGTACAGTGGAAGTATATAGTAGTAGTATACAGTGGTAGTAGGTGATAGTATAGGTCAGGATGCGCGATTGGGTGCGAATCAGTTGCACCCAAACACAAACCTGGTAAGTTAGTCAACGAAGAGACTTTCTCCTTTTTTTTCTAGTGATTTTGTTTTCCTCGTTTTCCAGTTTATCCATTTTTTCAGTATATCTTCATGGCCTCCTCCATTCCAGGCGAGTTCACCCAGCCCGAGAAACCTACCAAACCATTGACCGTGGTCAAGCTTCGGACGGGCGAAAAAGTCCATCTTCTTGCCTCCCGCTCCGTCAAAAAACAGCCGCCAGTGTCCGGCCACGACTTCGAGTTGCGCCAGCTCAAATTGCTCCAGAAACCGCTCCTGCCAGATTATGCCAGCAGCACCAGCCCCGTGGTATCGCCTACGGCCCTGGTTTTCCTTGAAACGGCCAAAATGAGTGGAGATTCTAGTGCCGGGCTCCAGTCGCCGGAGGCAGTGGTGTCCTTTTCGCCTCGAGATCGGTATAAGGCTGAGGCCCAGGTGCAGATCAAGCACACCATGGCCGAGGTGCTCCAGAGCGAGTACGTTTTCGTGAAAAGTCTCCAGTTATTGGGCCGATTTTTTGTAGAACCGATTCTCGTCAAGTGCTCCGTGGTGGGGCTCACTTGCACCCCGCTCATCAACATGGAGCACCTACTCCACCAACTCACCCAAAAACACGAGGAGTTTTTGGACAAAACGAGTCTCGACACCGGAATCAGCACCTACGCCTCGGAGGTTAACCGGCTTTTTGAGCACTCGGCGTACGGGGCGTACTCGGCCTGTGCCGAAATGCTTTTGGTGTTGATCTACAAACAGGTGCCTCCCTTTGAACTGTCATATATCGACAACCTCCAGCGGTTTTTGGAGAAAAACCAGCCGGGCGACCAGCGCATGGACCTTCTGATTCTGCTGCTCTTGCAAAAACCCATGGGCCGAATTGCCAAGTACCGCCTTTTTCTTTCTGCGTTGGCGAAATATGGACCCAACCAGTTTTTGCATCAGGCCCTGGAGGAGCTCAACGGGCACTTGGTGATGGTGAATGAGCAGATCAAGGAGAACAAGAAACGGGAGGATATGTTGGAATCCTGGGCCAACACCTGTGATTATTCTGTCACCGGCCTCGATAATTATTTCTACGGGCTCATTAACCATACATGCCAATGCACAGTCCAGTACATTGCCGATCGGAGGGGTGTTCAGTCTGTCGTATCCCAAGTTTGCAAAATTATGGTCCATGATTATCATTTGGTGGTGGTGGAGTTCAAAACCCCCCGGCTTTTGTTTGTGTTGCCATTTTCCAACTGCCAATTGAATTGCAAATCGGCAACAAGGACCAATTGCAAGGAATCAAATTGCAAAAACTGCGAAAGTCGAAATTGCAAAGACTGCAAAACAGTGCTGAGTTGCAAAACTCTTGAAGCTGGACATAAAACAGGACTTTGCAAAGCCTGCAGAATTGTTCTCGAGAAAAACGGCAGTCAGTACGAAATCACAATTTCCAGCGAAAACGCCAAAGCTCACGGTGACTTTCTCGCTCATTGCTCAAAAATTAATGACGATTCTAATCACAGAAGCGATCGAGACTGCTACGTCGGGGTTCCAGTGGTTCCCCTAGACAAAACCCTCGGACAAACCTTGACCCCCGAATCGTGCTATTTTCGAGCAGCCGATTTCGGCGACTGGCGAAAACGATGGCTCCGGCGAATGTGGTAAGTTTAATAAGGATTGGCGCTGTTTTACTTTCCCGATTCAGAGCATAGCTTCTGCACCCGAGATCCAACTACGTTTTCCCAAACACCAATTTTGCAAAAAAACGATTGTTCCCAAAATCGATTGCCGAACGACATTGAGCTGTCATGGCTAAATGCTGTGCGGCTAGCACATGGTAACGGCCCGAGCGCGGGTCGCCAAGTGCCCTCGGGGCGGCGACGTCTTTCCTGCAGGACCAACCACCTAACCGACCCCCGGTTCTAGCGCGGGAGGCTGGCTGGCACGTTGTTTGTTACGCCCGGTGGCCAATTCGCGCGGTAATTCTCAGACCGGTCAGGTGCCGCGCGCGCTGTGATTGGCTGCGGGCCGAGAAACGAGGGCGTGAGCACGGTGCCCGCACGCACTTCCGGTTGAACAGGCAAACAGAACAAAAAAATAAAAAGTCCCTAAACACCATAAGCATCCCCATCTCGCCCCAAGCCCCACGCAAGCAACCCGTTTCCCGACTCCAGCGTTCTGCCGTTCCGGACCCGTCTATTCGCCTCGAGTATTTCTCGCTCTCCGCGCCGTATTTCCGCTTCCTCATCCATCTTTGGACTGTGTGAAGAAACAGTTGACATTGTTTGCACCGGTGTCCCCAACTACCGCCCGCACACCACAGAACCGTGCCGTGTTGTCGCTAGCCGCTGAGACTTTTGCCGAATCCGTGTAAAATTGCCACGCAAGATCTGCCTGCCTAGCCATTGTCTGCTATAAACCTTACATCCACACCACCACCACACCCACCACATATCCCTCATTTCCCACGATGTCCGAAGGCAACGTCCAGTTTTCCTCGGGGCTGTCGCTATTGAACCACCCAATAAATCTCAGCGCCGGCTTGCACGGGCCCCCGCCCAACTTGCTCGCCGGCCTGTTCCCTGTCAACCAGGGTTCCAATTCCGCCACCATCAATTCCGGCGCCATCAATCCCGCCCAGCCGCAAGCGCCCAGCGTCTTGAAGGTCACCAACTTGCCGCCCGACCTCACGCCCAGAGAGGCAAACCTCATCTTCTCCTTGGTCAACGAGGACATCATCAACGTCGAGTTGAAGGACTACACCGTCACCGCATTGTTTAAGTCGTTGAACACCTGTGTCACCACGGGCAAGCTTCTCGACGGACGCTACATCTTTGGTAGTAATTACCCGCCGGTCAAGGCCGAGTACGACAACAACTTGAACCTCGGCTCCACCAACGCCGCCTTCGACAACTTGCGCCTCTCCAACGTGGGCATTTCTCCCCCATCCACGCATCAGCTTCCGCAGCAAAACCCCGCCCCGGGCGCCTCGGCCCCGAACGGCGCCCCAGCATTGGACAACTTCCAGAAACGCACCTCCATCGGCAACCAGCGCTCCCGATTCTTGTTCAGCGACCCCTTTTCCGGCGCCACTACCCCCACGAACCCGGCCCCGGGCTCCATCGACTTGAGCGACTTGACTGGCAAGTCCTTGTTGTTGATGAAGTCGCAGAACGACGGTAGAGACTACGAGCCCATGCCCCGTGACCCATGGGGCTCCCAGGGCCTGAACAGCATGGGTTTCGGCTCCAACCCACAAACACCCGGGTTGGCTGCCGTCCCCAACGCATACGACTGGGGCCTGTCCGGCGTCGCCAACGCCCAGAACACCCAGTCGTCTCAGAATCAACAACAACAAGTGGGCCAGGACAGAAGAAGAAAGTCCACCTTCTTCAACGGTTCCGTGTCCACCCAGGGTGGCGTGGGCCCTCAGGGCTCCAACCAGCAGTCGCCGGTCACCCTGCAACCACAGCCATCTACATCCCAGCTGCAGTCGGCCCAGGTTCTGCCCGTTGATTCTCAGTCTCAGCAACCGGGCGGTGCTGCCCAGCAGCCTCCAGCTCAGCAGCCACAAACCGTGGCTGCCATCATTTCGCAGGGCCCCACACTGCAAGCCAACGGCTCTTTGCCCGCGTTGAACATTCCATCGGCCAACTCGGCAAGACCAACCTCCGCCCAGGGTGCCGCTTCCCAGCCGGCATCTGCCACCACGCCCACGTCGAGCACCACGCCTTCGCTGACCGCCAGATCCATGTCTAAGGACGTCCCAGACTTGTCCTTGCTTGCCCGTGTGCCTCCGCCAGCCAACCCGGCCGACCAGAACCCTCCATGCAACACGTTGTACGTGGGGAACTTACCACCGGACGCCACCGAGGCCGAGCTCCGGTCGCTCTTCTCGCCGCAGAAGGGTTTCCGCCGGTTGTCGTTTAGAACGAAGAACCAGTCGTCGAGCTCGTCGGGCGGTTCTGCCAGCCACAACCACGGACCCATGTGTTTCGTGGAATTTGAGGATGTGGCTCACGCCACGGTGGCCTTGGCCGAGCTTTACGGCCGGGCCTTGCCCAGACCAAACGGAAGTAACGGCAAAGGAGGAATCCGGTTGTCGTTCTCCAAGAACCCATTGGGCGTCCGTGGTCCTGGCAACCCTCGCAGAACGTCGGCCAACAGCCAGCAAACCACGCTGGGCAGTGCCAGCAACGGCGTCGGTAACTACGGGTACCTGAACTATCATTAAGCCGAACCTTACACCAAAACATCCCCTTCCATTGATCTACGAGTCATCATTACACGCTGCATTGTCACTTGTTCATGTTATTTTTTTACTAAATTTGATTTCATTATAGCCCCATCTGTTTTCTATTCCATGCTGGAATGTACAGACTTGAAGCGGCCAATCTCAAGCTCATCAACGTCATTGTTTACTTCATTATCATCCACATTTATTTGAACATTTTTTGAGAATTGTTTAAGCTGTCAATAAAGTTTGGAATTCTACGGCGCAGTTTATAGAAACGAACCCTGTCTTATTTAGTGTACTATAATGCAATTTAATCTGAATTTGAATCAATACTTCTTACATTTTTGAATCTATTTGAGCAAATCTAGGAGTTCCAGCGGTTTGGCGTAAGACTGCGTCAACCACGACGACTCCAACAGCGTTTTCGTGGTGGCCCTTCTCGAAGGTTTTGGATCGAGCATGGCCAACAAACATAGCCTGGCGTCATAATGGAGTTTTTTGAAGAGCGACAATGCTGGATTGAGCGATACGCTAAGGTGCTTATCGTTCAACTTGTCGGCCAAACTTCGAAGATGGGCCGAACTTGATGGGAAGTTCTCCATGTACAATTCCATAGGCTTGTTCTTTTCCTGCCCGTAGACGTTAGCGTGGGACCACGGCACGGACATAAGGAAAAGCTGGAAACATGAAATGCCCAACGCCCACACGTCCACGCTCTTGAAATCGATGTTTTTCACATCGCAGCCACTGTCATTTTCTAGCATGTGCTCGGCCTTGAACAACTCGGGGGCCTTGAATGACGGCGTGCCGCAGAAAACGTCGTTGAGGTCAATGTGCTCGTCGAGGCGGGTCAAGTCCATGGAACAGCCGAAGTCGTTGAGTTTGACCACACCTTTAGCGTCGATGAGGAAGTTCTCTGGCTTGATGTCCCGGTGCACAAGATCGTGCCGGTGCAAGTAGTCCACGCCGGACACGATTTGCTTAAATATGGCGTCTTTCAACGCCGACGGAATGGACACCTTCTTGGTTCGAAGCGTGGACAAGAAGTCCAAGAGATCACCGTGAGCACAGTACTGCGTCACGAGCGAGAGCTCCAGGCCCTCGCCCGCTGCCACCAAGTCCAACACGTCCACCACGTACTTGGTACTGATGCATTTTCGGAGATTGTCGAACTCACGGACCACCGACCGGCGGTAGTGGTCGCCCAGCTCGTCGGGCTGTTTGCGCACGGTCTTGATGACCAGAAAAACGGTGTTTTCAGCATCGGCAGCCCGGTATATGATGCCGTTGGCGCCGTCGAAAAGCGGTTTGTGTGACCGCTTGACCCACAGGCGGGGGTGGGTGTCGTCCAGCTCTGGAAGCACAGAATCGAAAGTTTCCTCTCTGAGCGACGACGTGGACCTTGAAATCGGAGGCGGGGGAGAAGCGGAAATCATGGAATAAGATGAGTTTTGATGGGAATGGGAAGGCTGTGGAAGAGCGCTCTTGTTTGCGTCTTGTTCTGGATCTGGATCTGGTACTGATCTGGATGACTCTATGACTTGGAACGGAATAATTCTGTTCAAACGGTCTTTTTCTTATGGCCTCGATGCTAGTTCTGGCTTGTGTTCTGGAAAATGTCAGGTTTCGGATGGTCCAAATAGTTCCGGGCTTGTTTGGTCCTTGATTCTGGTAGTTAAGAGCTCCAGCGGCTATGTTTGGTCCTGATCCGTAACAAATAAGTCGGTTCGATTCAATTTCGACAGCGTTTTGTTCAGTTTTTCAAATTCAAACGGTAATATATTGGAGTCTTCAGGGAACCGGGGTGGGGCATTGGGAGAAATTGTGGGGAGGTGAATCTAATCGGGAGCAAGCTCCGATGTCTAAAATAGCCCAACGGCGCGATGCCGGATTCGGCACAAGTAAGCGAAAAGCGGAGACCAAAGCTGGACGGCAAAATGGATTTTGGTTTTTTTAAGAATTGATTGCTGAGGTTCTGGGCCCTTTTGTCTGGCTTTTTAGTTTTTCAATTCTTGGTTTCAGTTTTGTGAGCCTGTTTTCTTGGTATGTGGCTTTTGTTCCCTGCAATTTCACTCTAATCTAATGAGGTCCAATTCAGGTCATGGGGAATAATGAAATTGGAAACAGTCAATTTTTCACTTTGACTTAACTGAACAAACTTGATTTTCACTCTTCCATCCTTTGTGTTCTTCAATGTCATTTCTTATAAATCAAGTCGGTTTGTAGGTCTTGGCTCACACAGCCTACAGAAGCATGACAGACCCAGAAAAGAGAGACCCAAGTAATTTTCAGATTACCAAAATCACACAATCGGCTAACTTTTGCGACGAATTCGACTTGAAAATCAAAATGGTAATGAAATTGTAAAAGAGAAAAAAAAGAAAAGTCCAAAAATTACACGAGTTTTTCCCATAACTCAACTCCCATTGTTCTGTCTCACTTCTCGCACATCAGCCACCATGGGGCTTACCAACAAAATCTCCCTGCTCGGGTCCGCCGTCACCGACCCGTTCCGGAAAAAAGACTATAGTGTCGACGACGAGCTATTTTCTCGATATTCCCACGATGTGAAGCAGTACCAGCGAGGACTCCGGTTCCTAGCGGCCCAGACGAAACGTACTGCCACTTCCTACTGGCCCCACCTACTCGAATCGCTTTCGGGCGTGGCATCACTTATGGATCAGCTTTTCGGCGAAAACTCGCTTGATTTTGAAGGAAAAGACGCTTTGTACACCCAGTTCGATGCGCTCATGGCAAACTCGGACCACATCACCATCCACCCGAAAGAACGGGAGACTTTGGTGGCTAGCCTTGCGCTCGAAACGGCCAATTTTGCCATGGTGGCGGCTCAATTGGCCGCCGAGATTCTTCCCGGGGCATCCGTGTTTGCCGCTGGCGTCGGCGACAGGATCAAGGCCATGGACTCTCAGTTGAAATCCACCCAGCGCACAATCAAGACCCGGCAGAAACTCAAGGACCAGTGTTCACGGCTAGAATCGAAGATTTCAAAACTCGAGAAGAAACCGCTTTTGGATGCAGACCAGGAGAAGAAGTTTCGCCTGCTCGAGCTGGAGTTGCAGGATAAGTCTGCCCAGCTCACCAAATTCACCACCCACTTGAAAACCACTCTTCCCGAAACGCTTCTTTTGGTCGAAGAATTCACCGATTCGTTGATCAAGTTGTGCATTTGTCATTTCACCGAGCAGCTCCAGAAAGTGCACGAGGCGTTCGAGTACTTCTCCCAATTCCACGGCTTTCTGAGCAAAACTCCTCCGGACACGGACACAATCATAGCACAGTGGGAGGAACAGGCCACGCTGACGCGGTTGCAGATCGAGTCGCTACTCCTGCTCATCCGGGAGAAAAACCCGGCGCTTTTGGACACGGAAATCAACGCCGAGGACAACTCGCTGCGGGCCCACAAAATGTGGTCGCTGTTGTCGACCAAAGTCAGGGAGAAACACCACACGGTGAAGGCACTCGACATGAAAAGCGGCATTTTCAACAGCCACTCCATGGCCGATCCTCTCAGCTCCTACAAAACTTACAACGACCCGGCTGCAAACTTGTCTGACGTATACTACCCAAAAACCATCCCCACTGTTCACATTGATACACCAAAACGGGCGCTGCCACCGCCGCTTCCGCCCCGAACAGAGACTGCAATCCACTTGACGCCCAATTTGAGGTCTCCAAACTTGAGTTCGGGAACTTTCACGCAGTTACCTCATTCTCAAGGCACCCAGGGTACGCATTCTCCAGGTATGAGTTCACATAACACCTTCGGGTCCACCCCCGTTTGGTCTCCTCGTGCTTCGCAACAAAGCACGTTTTCTCCGCCCACTACGCCCGAGTCTGAGCCGGAGTCTGACTCCGACTCGTCGGTGTCTGAAGTGGCCTCTGACTTGTCTGCGTTGAAGTTCACCAAGGAGCCCGAAAACTTGAGCCGCACGCTATCGAAAATATACAATTCGGCCAAGAACGATATCACCCAGGTGCCCGTGTTGCCGTCGAAATATGACGTGCCTCGTCAAAGAACGAACCGGCAGATTTACACGGACGAAAGCAACTCGGCCACGTTCAAGCTCGTCAAGCTCGGTGAATTTCTCAGCCAACTTCTGGCTCCAGGAAACACTGCGGTGGCTAAAGCGAGCTACGAGGGCCAGCAGCCGGGCGACCTCTCGTTCAGTGCCGGAGACAAGGTCGATGTGTTGCTTGATTTGCAACTGCAAGCGATGACATACAATCCCACGGGCAGCAACTGGATGGTGGGCGCCGTGGGCGACCGCATTGGCTTTGCGCCGGCGAACTATCTTGCCTGAATATTTATTTCTGAAAATATGATCTACGATTTATGATACTCCCAGGACTTTGAGGTATTCTGACAATCTTACGTCTTGTGCAACTTGCTTTAATCTCCTTTTTTTTATTTAGGCCCACTCGGGCTTGGGCTCGCTTCTGCCTCTGCCACGGCCTCTGCCTCTTCCCCGTCCTCTACCACGGAAATTGCCCCGGCCTCTTCTCACAGAGGATTCTCCAAACGTGTCCATGTTGAGCGTCTTCTCCTCTCTCCAGCGCATGGAGTTGCCGTGCTCGTTCAGCGACATCGAGTCGAAAAAGGACGACTTCTTGTCGTAGATGGGCGCCGTGGTCTCCTGCTGTCTTTCCTTCTCAAACCGCTTGTTAGCTTCTTCAAAGTCGAACGCAGTGTCGTAAGCGGTAGGCGTTGGCCTAGCCACAGGCGCAGCAGCAGCGGGTGCAGCCTCGGTTTTGCTGGGAGCTTCGCTGGTGGTAGTGGTTGGTCTTTCAGGCTGACTGCTTTGGACAGATCCAGTCTCTTGGGCAACAGAGCCCGTAGCTGCTGGGCTGGCGGTTTGGGTGGGCTCAGCACTGGTAGTGGTTGCTGGAGCATTAGCCTGTTGTGGAGCAGAGGTGGCACTTGCGGCGCTGCCAGCAGTACTACCTTGACCTTGACTCTGTCCTTGGTTCTGACCAGGATAGTAAGTGACCGGTTGCACCTGGTCAATGGGCGTGTCCAACACAGACAAGTCCTTGACGTCGGAGCCCCGGAACACCACGTACTCGTACACGTCGGTGCCGGGCATGACCTCCAAGTTGGCCTGGCCCTGTTCGGCCATTCTGCCCTCGGTTCCGAACGAGCGCACGGACTTCAACGACACGGTGGCGTCTTCGGCGGAGATGTTGTCCAAGAGCCCCACATAGCGGAGCCCTTTGTTGGAGATCAACGAGATGGTTTTGCCGATATACTGGGACATTAGTGTGTGGTGGAGGTGAGAGCGGTGCGTTGAGGTGAGTGCACCCGTGCCTCCGGCAAGAAAGCCCCAACGAACACAGAACCAAGCGGGCAGAAGAAAGCCATAAAACAGTTCTTTTGTACTATATTTTGAATTCTCTTTCCACTGATTCTTTTACATTCTTTCTGACGCCTTTGTAGCGGAAGTTGACTGGGGTAGGCATGTCGCGTTGTCGCGCGACATCCCTTGATATCAACGAAACTCTCACCAGCGAAAACCCACCACCATGGATTCCACGGACCCCCAACTCCTCGACGCGGAACAAGCGCAGCAGGCCCAAGTGCAGGAAGCCCAGCAGCAGGCCGAGGACCAGCAGCTCCCGCTGGACGTGGGTGAAGAAAACATCGAGGATGCAGATGCTCCAAACCCAGAACTAGAGCAACCGGAGAAAGGCGTGGAGCCCGCCGAAATTAAAGCTGAGGACGTCAAGAACGAGGATGATGATGGCGAAATTAACGACAATGACCAAGACGGCGACGATTTCGATGGCGAGGACTTTGAAGGCGAGGCCGGAGCCCAGGACTACGATGACGACGATATCTACAAGATGAAGAGCCACAAAACCGCTGGCAGCGGGCAGACGAGGAAGAAGAAGATCCGGAAGAGCGCCAAGGAAGCGGCCCTCCCCTCTGCCGAAGCTGAAAACCCAATGGACATGGCACAGTACGAGGAAGGCATCGACTACTCCAACGAAGACCCAGCCAGCAGAAAAAGACGGCTCTTGGAGGAGAAAATGGACATGGCAGTGAAGAGCCGCACGGTCAAGCGGCGTAAAGCGGACGAGGACGACTTGGAGAGAATGCAAGACGACCGCATCGACTTCTTGAAGAACAAGATGATCGAGGCTGCCAACCTCGACGTGGAAAAGAACTCGCAGGGCCAGATTGCGTCGGAAAAGTTGAAGTTGTTGCGTGAGGTGATGGACACGTTGTCCAAGGCAGACTTGGCCATTTCCATCTTGGACAACAACCTCTTGGAGGCGGTCCGGTTGTGGCTCGAGCCATTACCAGATGCACTGATGCCCTCATACCAGATCCAGAAAGAGTTGTTGCAGTCGTTGACCAGTTTGCCCATCAAAACAGACCACCTTGTGGCCAGCGGAATCGGCAAGGTGCTTGTTTTCTACCAGAGATCGACCCGCACAGAACCCAACTTGAAGAAGATCGTCGACAAGTTGATTGGCGAGTGGACACGCCCGATCCTCAACAAGTCGGACTCGTACAAAGACCGCACGATCCGGTTCAACGACTACAACAAGCTGAAGTTCACCAACAAGTTGGCGCTGGCCCGCAACAAGCAGGCAGAGCCCAAAACGTTGTATGAGCAGCAGGCCGAGAGAAGAAACCGGGCCGCCATCCCCAGTGCCCGGACCACTGCCTACAAGATTGCTCCCAAGGTGGATCCTAGCTTGTTGATGAGGCAGCAGCGGGGCAACGGCGAGATGTTCAACCGGATCAACCGTAAAATGACCAACTCGAAGAAGAAGGTGGCGAAGAGGCTGGGTCCCTCGATCGAGGGCAAGAACTTGTCGATGTAATTAGGATAAGAAGAGGAAATGAACGGAAATACGTGATGAAGGTATTTAAATAAGGATTGGGTTGAGTGTGGGGTCTTGTAGGTTCGGTGGGGTGGAGCTAGTTCAAAGTTGGAAGGCAGTAGAAGCTATAAATCTTTGCTGAGAAATCTCCTTCTTTCAACGAATTGGATCGAAAAGAGGCAAAAGATTATAGAGGTGAGTACCAGAGGAGGAGAGAATCTTGTGGATCGAGTGTGATCTCACTGTGGATCAGTGAGATGAGTTTTTCACCCAGATCAACCAGTGAATTAGTCAGGAACCAAACTCTAAATGTTGAAAATTGGAAAGAGAATACTTTCAAAGAGATGCTTGAACAATTCTGGAATGATGGTCGAACGTTTGCAAAGAGACTGTCTACAGATAGTAAAGACAGTAGAAGTGAGTAACGTTGACGTCAAACGCAAAGCGAGACCGTCTCACGAAACATGGGGACGTGTTTCAATGAAGACAGTCATCAGTTTGTCATCAGCTTTTTCAAAATCTTGCCACGAGGTGACCTACACTCTTTCAATGTATCGTACTATTAAACAGGTTATAGACCAGAACCAAATGCAAATGGACATTTACGATCTTGGCTTCTCCTTCTTCTCCTTCCACAAGGCCAACAAGGAAACACCGGAAACCTTGACAACCTTGAATCTGACACCTGGAATATCACCCTTAGCCTTACCTCTTCTACCGAAACCGGCCAACAAGACCTCGTCGTTCTCGTCGACGAAGTTCAAACAACCGTCATTTGGCACGAAAGCGGTAACCTTCTTACCGTTCTTGATCAATTGAACACGAACACACTTTCTGATAGCGGAGTTTGGCTGCTTGGACTCGACACCGATCTTCTCCAAGACGATACCCTTGGCGTGGGAAGAACCTCCGAAAGGAGAGGACTTGAAGGCGGTACCCAACAATCTAGCCTTGTAAGCTTGGTCGGCCCATCTGTTGTTACGTCTGTGGACTCTCAATTTTCTGGCGGAGTTAAGACCTCTTGGTTTACCGTTACCCATGGTTGCTGATGAGAAGAGTTTGGATGATAGAAAAAATTGGTTGGTTTTTTTTTCTCGAGAGTGAGGTGAAAGGGTCACGTGGCCCGCGTCTTCGCAGGGTGTGCACATCTCAGGGACGGTCCAGGGCACAAGCCCTAGCGCGGTCCAATAATCTTGGGTTTGATAGAACTACTGAAAGATTGTACATCTTCATTCAGCCGTCATAGGGGGAAGGGAGATTTTTAATTTCTGACAGTCTCTGGTGAGATATTGATTTATTTTACTGTAGAGTTTGATGAATGGCTGATCCATGGTGGCGGTCCGTGAATACATAGTGGTACCTTCTAGTAACTGACTGGCTACTAACCAAAATTTCATTTCCTTCACTTCTCTTTTCTAATTGTCAAATTACTCACTATGCCTAGTCCTGGAGTAGAATTTTTGTCCTTTCCTTTTCAACAAACAAAATAGGCGACTCGCGTGGGTGCAAATTCATAAATAATTGGACCTACCGGCCCTATACTTAGTCCACTCATTCCTATCTCTTAACGGGAACCTTGCGCTTCATCATCTGCAACAAAAGCACAAACGCCATGTCGATCTGGTCCTTGAACATGAAAAGCATACCCTGCACAATCACACCTTTGAGCAACTGAGGCGCTATGCCCTTGTACAAGCCCTTGAATCTCTCCGTCTCCCACAAATGACTCAATGCGTTCACAAAAGAGTCGAACTTCACTTCTTCCTCGTCTTCCCAAGCGTCCACGGTCCTGGTGGCGGTTTGGCTTGTGCCGTCGATTCTCTCCACCATCTCGATCTTGTCGGACTTCTTCTCCGCGGGCTTGTGGTTCAGCTTCTTTTGAAGCATGGCCTTGGACACAATCAAAGGCTGGGTGGCCAATGTGGCCAACGACTTGGCACACATTCCGAGTGTGAAACTCTCCAAGGGTCCCAAAAACTCCCTGTTGTCGAAGAACACCTGCTTCAATCTCTCGTAGGAGCCGTACGTGATGGATGGGTTGATGCACAACACCAACGACACGCTCAAACCGCGCCAGAAGCCGCTCACACCATCCTGCTGGTAGATCTCCTTGGCCAATTGGTACAAGCCCTTGTGGTGCTTGTCTGTTTGCTGCTGGGTGGTGATGACACCAATGGGCATGGTAAAAAGCTGGGAAATGCCTGCCGCCAACGCGCCCAAAAACAACTCCACGGCGGTCAGGTGCTTGTGCAACGCAGCGGTCTTGGTGATGCGGGCGTACGCCAGTCTGACGATGGAGTACCAGTAGAAATAGGAGAAGTTCTGTGCTGCGGTGCCGAAGATAGACGAAAGCAAGCCATGGTACCAGCCCAACACGCCTTTCTTCGCGTAGATCTTGCGCAACACATCGGCAGCGCTCTTGTACTTCAACTCGTTCTTTTTCTCTTGCTGCAAATACACCAGGTCTTCGCTGGAGCCGGTGCTGCTTCGGCGTTCACTGCGTTTGACCTGGGTCTGGACAATGGTTTTGCTCAAGTCCAACGGGTACACGATGGTGTTGGCGATGGCCGAGGCCAAGGCGCCGCTGGCGGCTTTCTCCAAGGGTGTAAGCAGCATGCAAGGGATGTGTTTAGTTGAAGTCGGTTAGTGTAGAGCCGATCAAATGGAGCCGATCAATGAGGCGATGTCGATTCAAGAATGTCACTCGGGTGTCACTTGAATGTCAATTCAGGATTTCGAGTTGTCGGTGTGCAAGAATTAGCCGATGTTGATTTGCTGGAGACTAGTTGTTTTCTGCCGAAGCGGGTGATATATGTTGAGATCCCGAGGATGCGATACTCCGCATTACAGTGCCGGTTCCGAGGAATCCCCACAGTCGCAGCCACATGACAATCCGCAGGCCCACCGGGAATGTGAGCCGGACCAACTGATTTTGTGTTTTTCTTAAATTGATTGAATTTTGGGGTTTCATTCTGATTGATTGAAATTTTCATCGTGACATCCAATATGGTATTTTTTGTTTTATATTCTCTGATTTTGTATCTCTGTGATTGGTACTCTTTGACCGTTGGATCTCATGCATCTCATGATCTCATCTCCCCGACTTTCTTATCTAGGCACTAATTTGAATCGGATTTTCTCGTGATAGACAAATGCTCTAACGTTCTATCTTATGTGAGAATGATTTTTTATTTAAATCTTTTTAAATTTTTTATTTTTGCCGGTTTTTGTTTTTATGGTGTATGCCTAATTTGCACAATTACATTATCTTGAAGGTTGACAGTACTCATAGGAATCACAAACTAGTTACAAAAAAACCAAGTTGCAAATATTACACAATGGTATTGTCGATCGCCAAATTAATTCCACAATTGTATTTTCGTCACAATTACTGTTCTTTATCTTGAATTAACCCAATTTATTTTCTGTAGTTAGTGCCATATCATCACCGTCTTATCTGTGCCACAGGTCACCAACTCGTCCGAAACACACCGGATCCGGCCGTCGTGGCCCGGAAGCTCAACTGCAATCTTGCCCAGGAGCAAATCCAACCCTCGGATCTTGCCGTCTTCGCCAAAAATCCACAACCCAGACCCGTCACCACGCCACCGGATCTTGGCTTCGCTGTACTTGTCCTGCGGCGACATGGTGTTTGTGTTGGCCATAATCTGGTTGCGGCAAATTTCGTCTGCTTCAATTCCAGCGTCTTTCAACGTGACAAGCACAATTCTCATATACGGTTCATGGGAAGTGGCCACGGCCACCAACGGCACGCCCAGAACGTGCATTCTCACACACATTGGCGTGAATCCAGAAGCAGAAAACTCGGCATCGTTGAGCGCAATTCTGTACTCTCTCCTGAGCTCCAGCTTTGAGTCCATGCATAAAACGTCCATGAGCGTGATGTCTTTTTTGCACACGACCACGTAGAGTTTATCTTGGTATATTCCAGCGTCCATGCAACTTCCTTGGCTGCTCAATTTGTATTCGCCCATCAGAGCCAATTCGTGACCCTCGATCTTGAACACTCTCACATAGAAATCCCACCCCATGCTGACCACGTAGTGTTCTCCATTCCACTGCACAACACGGATATCCGTGATTAAACGTGGGTGGATTTGGGTCTCTGAGAGAATCTCGAGCTTTTCCATGCTGTCAAAACGGCCAATGCTCAACTTTCCGTTCATGCCACAGAGAAGCACCAACTCTCCACACACAGCCATCTTGCGGACCACCACGTTGATGACGTTTGGCAATTCGGATACTATCGACCCGTTTTCATGGTCCACCACCACCAAAGACTTTTTGGTCGTGCAGCAGAGCACGTATTTCCGCCCTGACCGTTCCAAAACAGCACAGTCCACCACCAAGTCCGTCCATGGCCCAATCGTGGTTGGAGTTTTGGGGTACGGCGTGCTCCAATCCTTCAACTGCTCTGCTCTTATCTTTTGAAGTGAAGGATCCAACACAATGTCGCCTGGAGCTGTTGCATTATCGGTACTAAGATACTTGATCCGGTCGGTGATGATGTCCTCGAGAGTCTCGTCGATTGGCACTTCTGGGGAAATGATGCTTCCGTGTTCGGCCTCAAACGCCGCTAGCGTTTGGTGGTAGCCTTTGGCCTGGAGGTACTGCGCTATGAAGCTGTGAACAACCATAATCTTTATGGTGGATATGGAGATGCTGAGATAGCGTGCGTCACGTGACTAGGCATTCAAGTCTGGAAGTGGCACACCGAACCGGTCACAAAACGCCTCTGTTTGCGGATTGGGCCAGTATTTGAGCTCGGAGCAGTCTTCAGACGAGTCAGGAGCGGTTTTGACAAAGTTTTCGGGAATGGCCGTGGCAGGATATTTGCGCATTTCGAACTCCACACTTTCGGTCAATTCGGCGAGAAGACCGGTATTCCTAGACATATCAAGCATCCTCCAGCCATCAACTTGTGAGCTTTGGGGCGACCGCATGAGATTTTCGACGATTTTCTGGATTGCAACCGCTCTGGTGTCGTAAAAGAGCTTATCCGATGTAGTTGACGGGTGAGAAACGACACTGTCAACGTCGTGTTCAACGAGATATTGCCGTTTTGGCAAGCACTTATCGAGTGCTAAAAAGCGAGTCTCGTCTGCGAATTCTAAAACCGTTTCGTGGGTATCTTGACGGGGTGTGTCCATGTCCATATCTAGCTCAATCTCACCAGAATCATCCATATCCAACGAAATTTCGGCAGAATTGACATTCGGCTCTGAGGTTGATGTGGAACTCTTTTTTTCGGTCGATAAGTCGCTGCTTTCCAACTCGGGTTTTGCAGCCACCGCTTCGGATCCACTCTGGGAAGCTTTAGCTGAGGCGTTTTCGACCTTTTGTCTCTTCAGCAGTCTGTCAGAATTGTGGCGAACGACAGCTGTGAATTTTGTATGCAAATGCAGCGAGTACCAGTGCCGGGGCCGGAGATGATGGAGTGCCTGGCCAGCCAACGGCGACCCCAAGCGGCCCGATGTTATGTCTTCCTTGAAAAACGGTTTCTTTCGAAGAAGCTGCCGCAAATCACCCCATTCCCACACTTTTTGCGGCCAGTCATGGGAAAGACAGATGTCTGCTGTCCCACTGAGAAGCAATTTTAGTTGGGTCTTGGGCTTGACGTGGTACACTGACCGCAAAGTGGATCTGTCGTATGGCAAACTGTAGGAAACTTTTCGCTTTTCAACGAACGAGTGGTGGTTGAAAATTCCGCTGACTCCACAGATCTTGATGCCCTTGTACCACACTGCACCGTAGTCTCCCAAGTAGTAGATGTTTGGAGCCAACCAGCCGCCAAACTGTAGCTCTCTCAAGTACAGGGAACACTCGTGATTCCCGCCAATGACAATTGTTAGCACGGGAGCCTTTGTTTCCCCCAGGTAGTAACGGTGGAAGTCGCCCATCGCCTTGTACTTGGGTGGTACACTGATTGTCTCCAAGTCCTGCTTGTTGCGGAGAGCTTGGAAATCACCACAGATGATCAAAAGCTCCACAGCTTCCAGGAGCGAGCCGTAGATTTTGTCGAGCTCGCCGTGGCAGCATCCTTCAATGGCTATTCTGACCATAGTGGTGGTGGTGATGATGAGACCCGTACCTCTTCAAACTGTTGATAGAGTAGCCAACGATCACTTCACTCGATTGAATTATTCCGATTACAAAGTGTTTGCTTCTATTTGTTCAACTGTTTCCTGGATGCTGTCCTTTGCAATTGAATCTGCGTTCCCCAATTTTGTCTACACTGGCTGACAATTTTATGTTACTGACTATGTAACTGCCTCAAACGGCTTCCTTAGAACTTAAAGACATCGTTCTTGGTGAAACCCAACTCGGCCAAGGCACCGGTGACCTCACCCTGGTCAGTTGGCGAGTTCTTGGGGCCACAGATGGCCTTGTACAAAGGTGGAGGGCCACAGACAAAGATCTTGGAGTCCGTGTTGGGGCCGGCCAAGTGCTCCTTCAAGAAGTCCTTGCTGATGTAACCGGTCTTGCCCTTCCAGCCGTCTGGGGCCTTGTCCAAGAAGTACTCGATCTTGATCTGGTCCTTGTGCTTGGCTGCAATCTCGTCCAACTCCTTTCTCAACAAGATGTCCTCCTCGGTCAAAGAGCCGTAGTACAACTCGACCTTGGTCTTGTCCTCAGGGTTCTTGCTGATCTCGTGGATCAATTGGTACAAGGGGGTGATACCGGAACCTCCACCAATGAGGGTGATCTTCTTGAACTGGTTAGGCTCCCACTTCCACTTGACCACGGGGCCCTTGAACGACACGGTGTCGTTTGGCTTCAACTCGTCCATGTGCTTGGAGAACTTGCCGTCTGGGTAGGTCTTGATGACGAACTCAATGGTGCCCTTTTGCTCCACGTCCGAGACAGGGGTGTAAGGTCTGATGACGTTGTTGCCCTTGGGGGTCACGTACTTGGCCATGATGCACGAGGCGGTGACCAAGCCGGACACGTGGTCAGGGTTCTTCAACTCGAACACGTAGTGCTTGGTGTTAGGGGAGATGTTCCACGAGTCCTTCAACTTCAAGTCGACCCACTCGCTGTTGTCGACGAAAGTCTTGGAGTTTTCGTTGTAGATTCTGCCGTTGGAGAAGTGGGCGGTCAAGCCGATGGCGGCGGCAGCGCCAATGGCGGGGAAAAGGTACTTGGAGGAGGCTCTGAGGGCAGACATTTGGGTATAGCGAATCAGTTTGGCTAGAGAGTTTTTGTTTTTGTTTTTTCAATTGGTTGAAATTGAGCTTTGGATTGCTTCAATTGACGTGGCCGGAGATTTATGAAAAGACTCTGGTTCCAATTGGTGTAATATGGTTATTCGCTCCATTGCTGTGAGCGGGCTCCTGCAGAATCGACCGAAACTTCCTATTGGCAGACCTGCAGCCACGGTGGCTACGCAAGCAACCATTTGGAATCGATGATGAATTGTGATGAACTGTGGGGATCTAGATTATTTGGGAGGTGACAATTTTGGGTATGGTTATTTTGGGACAGGCTGTGACAATGGAGCTGTATGAGTTGGTTGCCAATTGACGGGCAACAAGGCTATGGCGGAGGCAAATTTCACCTGAGTTGTCACTTTTCTTCTCCTTTTTTTTTTCTTTTCTTTTGTTCTTCCACTTCTTGATTCCAATTCTTCAAATTTGTAGTTTTTTCATTCTTTGATTCGTCCTCATTTGCGTTCCTTGAACCGGTTTTTTTAGTTCACGTCATTCTCATAGACCGGCTTTCGCAACCCACCGCAACAACCACGCCACAGCACTATTTACGAAAGATTCACAATCAACGAATCCGTTCACTATCAAATTTTGTCAAAGGTCAATTTCAAACCAGTTTATCGAACTCATGCTTTCAGGAAAATCACAGAAGGAAATTCTCCAGATCGCCCGCAACCTCATACAACCGCTTCTGGCCTCGTTCCATAAAGGCCAGGCGGGCAAAATCGCCGTTTTCGGCGGCTGTGAAGATTACACGGGAGCACCCTTCTTTGCCTCCCACTCAGCAGCGTTGGTGGGCGCCGATTTGAGCCATGTTGTGTGTGAAAAGTTGGCCGCTCCAATCATCAAAGGCTACTCGCCAGATCTCATGATCCACCCCTACTTGTACGAGCTGCTGAACCCGGAGGTAAACCAATTTGCCCCTGAAAGCTTGTGGACCAAACTCCGGGAAAAACCGCTCGAGGAGGCGCTCCGGGACAAGGAATTGGACAAGTTGGTGGAGAAACACATCATGCCCAAGGTGATGGGCATTGTCGACCGCGTGGACGTGTTTGTGTTGGGCCCTGGGCTGGGGCGGGACCCCTTGATGCTCAAAACGCTCGCCAAGGTCTTGGAACAGATCAAGGTCGCCAACAAGCCCGTGGTGTTGGACGCAGACCTGTTGTTCTTGATTGCACTTGACCCGAGCGTGATCAAGGGCTACAGCAAGGCCGTGGTGACGCCCAACGTGGTGGAGTTTGGCCGCATTTGCTCGGCGCTTGCCGTGGACAACGAAGACGACGTGGCCACGGCGCAACGAGTATCCAAGGCTTTGGGTGGTGTGGTGGTGGTGAAAAAGGGCGAGAACGAGGTCATTGTGCGCAACGAGGACAACTTGGTGAACGACACGCCAGGATCTTTGCGCCGGGTCGGTGGTCAGGGCGATACCTTGGCTGGATCCATTGCCACGATGTTGGTGTGGGCATACCACTACCAGTCCGGGTACTGGAAACGGCCCGACAACACGCCGCAGATCGATTCTGCGGTTCTTCCGCTCTTGGCGTGCTACTCTGCGTGTGCGTTGGTGAGAACGGCCAGTTTCAAGGCTTTCGAGAAATACCACCGGTCAATGCAGACGCTGAATGTGCACGAGTTTTTGGGCGAGGCATACACAGAGTTGTTTGAGAAATGAAAGGTAAATAGACGGGATTTGAGACTTTGAACGGTTAATGACAGATTTTGACGAGATGAAGATCATGTAGAGTATGAAGACTCCAGTCTATGAAGACTCTAAATTGTGAGACCCTACACTGTGAGACTCTGAAATGTGGGGAGGCTAAACTATGTAAGTTACAAATGGTACAACCAATACTAATTCTAGTTTTGAAAATCGAGAGGAGGTAGAAAAAAAAGAGAAAATTCTCGAAATGTTATCCAAATCCAGATTTCATGAGCCTCTTTCCCAACTTTTTTCAATTTATCATTTTCGCATCCAGTGCCCAGCTGATTTTCAGTGACTGATTCGCGCCTCGGCTTATCACATCAGGCAACTACATCCGCCGGCCCAACCAAACTCTTTCCAAGAAAAGTGCTAGTATTTACAACTCAGCAAATTCAAAAACAGGAACTCAACCGTCAAAGCTTGAACTTTACACAAACTAGACCCTCCTCTCCCAAATATTCAAATACATCCAACATGGACGCCTCGTGTGGCCCCTCCAACGCTCTATCCAAGCTATCGAAACACACTCAGCGGGACAACAGTCTCCAGCATGAGCGTATAAATCCAGGAAATGCCGGAAACGCAAATGCTTTCCGCAACCAGCCGGGAATCGACCGCAACTTGAACCGTGAGTTCCAGCAGTTCCAGGGTGGCGCTTCGTTTGAGCCTGTCCAGGCCCAGCGGTTCCAGAACCAGGGCTGGGTGCAAGACTTTGGTGGTCTCTCTCTTCTGAACCAAAATCAGTCGCAAAGCCAGAGTCAGTTCCAGAATCAGAACCAGTTCCAAAACCAGTTCCAAGGCCAGAACCAATTCCAGGGTCAGAGTCAAGGGCAGTTCCAGGGCCAGGCTCAGAGTCAGGGGATGAAATCGGACTGGCACTTGCAGTTCATGCAGCAAAACCGCCAGAACCAGGCCCAAACCCCGGCCCAAACCCCGGCCCAAGGCATGTACCAGCCACAGTTCCAGGGCTACAGCCAGATTTCCCAAAACCAAATGGGTCTGATGGGTCAAATGGGCCAACACCAAATGGGCCAGAATCAAATGAGTCAAATGAGCCAGGGCCAGATGGAGTCTTTCGACGAAAAGGCCCTCGCGGACCAGTTTGACCAGCTCGAACAAGAAATGGCCGAACCTGAGGAAGTTCAACAAGAAGTTCAGGAAGTGGCGCAGGAATCTGCTGGCAACGAGCACGAAAAGGCCCAATTTGCCGAGGCTGCAAGACAAGTCCGCAGCACCATGACCCTGGAACATCCCCAGCAGTCGCAGGAAACGGCGGCCAAGTTCCAGCAGTCCAACTTCCTCAAATTGATGTCGTCGATCTCGGAGCGCCAGGTGGAATTGTCCAACGACGGCGAAAAGCTTGTGAGTAAAGAGACGGGTCAAGACATTCGGGAGCATTTGAGTGACCCGTTGAAGCATGAGAGAGAGTCCCACACCACAGAGTCTCAAAGTCAAGATTTCCTGAATCAGAACACCAGCTCTCAAAGTTTCCAACCATTCCAACCCAGCCAGCCTGACTACCACAGGCCGCCACATGGAAACACCACTGAGTCGGAGAACGTGCGCAGCCACTTGCCCGACCCGTTGGCCCACATCAAGGACGGCACGCTAAACGGCGATTTGACGTCTTTGCAAGCGGCGCGTGTCATCAGCGGCGACCAGGTGCGGCCGCTGGAATGGATGGAGGATGAGATGTGGGAGCCCCGGAGAGGCCGCAACTCGATTCTCTCGCCGGCGGACCAGGAGATGTTCGACGACTACAGAAACTCGGACGATGCCCACTAAAATCAGCTCAATGAAGTAATAAATTATGAAGAAACGAGCGTTTGGCTGAAGATACAGTGGTTGTACATGCGACAGTGTACACCAGACCTCACTATGTCAATCTCTTATCAGTCTGAGTACACTCTGTCAATCTCTTATCAGTCTTAGTTTGAGTCTTAGTATCATATCTAGTCTTACTAAAAGTAATAGTCATTTATCGATATAGTCTCATTATCATTCTTGTTAGTCTTCGTCAAGTCGATCCTACAGCAAAGTTTAGTGAGACTTCGAAGTGGACGACTCACTTTCACTTACATAATCAAAATTAACTGATCTCGCATGCTCATCTCATCTGAGACCTATACCGACTCGTATTCCCCCATTTTCGTCATCACACCCTGTGTAATTTCCGGATGTTATTTTTTGGGTGCAAGCAATTTCGTATCGGTTCTGCACAATTGCCGGTTTTTCCGGTCTACGTCATGACTGCGGCCACCGTGCACACAAGTCGTTCCTTTTTCTCGATGATGGTGTTTGTTGGTGCCCAGACCGGCTCAACGTCATCGGCTTCCCTGTGTGCAGTCCGCCATGACGACAAGGTACTTTCCACCCAAATTGGCGTCGGAGTTTCTGGCCCCGCCAAACTCCGTAGTACCGTCGGTCCGGGCAATTGTTGGGCCCCGCCACAAACCCCGCGCCCAAAGAAAGGAGCGAGGATTGAGAAATTCGAGAAGAGAGATTTTTTGTGAAGAAAGTCAGGTTTTTGTAGGATGATGATTGGTGTTTGGGGTTTAGGCAAGGCTCGATACGGGCAAGCAAAGTGAATCAACGGTGCAGTGGGCTGCAGAGGAGCGTTTCTTTTTTCAGTGCTCTCAAATTGACCCTGTTGTGCAGACAAGCCAAAAGAAAGCCCGTGAAGTCAGATTGAGATCGGAGAACAGAAACAACAGAGCAGAAACAAGACAGAATTAAACCAAATAAAACAGAAAAAGTAACAAAAAATGATATGGCGATACAAGTTCTGGCCAATTGATCTGTAGGGAGCAACGCGTGTGATGTCATGCTGCTTGGGCTATCGACTAGTCTCGGAAAAACCGCCCTGCAGACAAGCAGCAGAGCGGACCTGCACGGCCCACTGCTCCACTAGGGCAGCCATTGATATAAAAGGCAGCAATTCCCCCGACCGTTCCCACCTCATCAGCATACAATCATGACTTCTACTCCTTACAAGATCGACTCCCCATTCAAAATCGCCATCATCGGCTCCGGTAACTGGGGTACCGCCGTGGCCAAGCTCGTCGCCGAGAACTGTGCCGAAAAGCCCGACTTGTTCCAAAAGCAAGTCAACATGTGGGTGTTTGAGGAAGACGTCGACGGCCGTAAGTTGACCGAGATCATCAACACCGAGCACGAGAACGTCAAGTACTTGCCCGAGGTCAAGTTGCCTGAGAACTTGGTTGCCAACCCCGACATTGTCTCCACTGTCGAGGGTGCCGACCTCTTGATCTTCAACATCCCCCACCAATTCTTGCCCAGAATCTGCAAGCAATTGGTCGGCAAGGTTTCCCCTACCGCCCGTGCCATCTCCTGCCTCAAGGGTTTGGAGGTCGACGCCAATGGCTGCAAATTGTTGTCCCAGTCCATCACCGACACCTTGGGCATCTACTGTGGTGTCTTGTCCGGTGCCAACATCGCCAACGAGGTCGCCAGAGGCAGATGGTCCGAGACCTCCATTGCCTACAACCTCCCCGAGGACTTCAGAGGCGAGGGTAAGGACATTGACGAGTACGTGTTGAAGGAGGCATTCCACAGAACGTATTTCCACGTCAGAGTCATCAAGGACGTCGTCGGTGCCTCTATTGCCGGTGCCTTGAAGAACGTTGTTGCCATCGCCGCCGGTTTCGTCGAGGGTGCCGGCTGGGGTGACAACGCCAAGTCCGCCATCATGAGAATTGGTTTGAGAGAAACCATCCACTTTGCATCTCACTGGAAGGAGTTCGGCATCAGCGGCTTGTCTGCCCCTGAGCCCACCACCTTCACCGAGGAGTCTGCCGGTGTGGCCGACTTGATCACCACCTGTTCCGGAGGCAGAAACGTCAAGGTTGCCCGTTACATGATCGAGAACAAGGTCGACGCCTGGGAGGCCGAGAAGAAGTTGTTGAACGGCCAATCCTCGCAAGGTATCATCACCGCCAAGGAGGTGCACGAGTTGTTGGAGAACTTCAAGTTGCAATCCGAGTTCCCATTGTTCGAGGCTACCTACGCTGTCATTTACGAGGGTGCCGACGTCAACGAGTGGCCGGTGTTGTTGGAGCGTACTGAGTAACTCCACGGATGTATTATAGACTAATAGCATGATTTATAGAAAAGAAAAAAAAAAAAAAAAAAACGAATGTAGAAGAAATACTTGATATTGGTGGAATCCAAGATTTCGATGAGCGCATCGCTTATCGCAGTTACCAGATCTGGCTGCAAGACAACAATTAATTGCATACAGCTTGATCAGGAATATAGGCTGAAACTTAAGAAGAAACTTAATTGCAAACCTGATCAATTCCCAAATTTCATCTGTTTTGGGTTCGACTCAATTGAGTACAATTAAGAATTGGGGCAAATGAGGAGAAGTCAGGACCAGGTCAGCCCAACGTTCGGAACCCGTACGAACATATAAAACCGTTCGATTCCACAACTCAATTCCCGCAAAATGGCCCCAAAAAACTTTTCCCCGCTATTGCAGGCCGCCCAGCTCGTACGTCGTACCCCATTCCCCACCTGGCCACGTGACCTCCTCGGCCCAACATCAAGCTGGCTCCAAAAGCGGTCCCCTCCAAACATGGAGCTGCAGCTTTTGGACAACGCCCGCAACTACCTGCCGTGCAACTACAACTCGGAGAGCGTGCTGATCTGGCACCGGTTGCCCGTGGCCCGCCGCTCCGCCGTGTTTGTCTTGCTTTTTTTGGGCCAGCTCGGTGAACTACGGGTGGTGCTCACCAAGCGCTCGTCCCAGCTCCGCAATTTCCCTGGCCACATTTCCTTACCCGGCGGAAAAGCCGATAGCGGCTTGGAGCTGCCGTGGATGGTGTCTCGGAGGGAGACCAGCGAGGAGATCGGACTCAGCGAGAACAACGATGTTCTCTTGCAAAACTACGGCTTTTCCATCGACTCCGTCACAGAGCTCCCCTGCTACTTGTCCCGGACGTTTTCTGCCGTCAAGCCCTGTGTTGGTTTCATGAATTTACCGGATGGCCAGCTGGAGCAGCGGCTTTTGCACGACTTAAAGCTCAAGGTCAACCCGGGCGAGAGCTCGTCCATCTTTCTGTGCCCGCTCAAAGATTTCCTCTACCCGGCGGCGGAAACAGAGGCCCGCGAGGCCTTGGACAGAACGCATTACACGATCAAGTGGGGCGGGATCCCCTGGAACTTGCGCCTGTACACGTTTCCCCAGTACAACCCCAACGAGGTGCACTGGCTCCAGGGATTTGAAGACTTGAGCGGCTCCGAGGACGACCTGGCCAACGAGAGCACGAAACGGCACCAGACGGGGCGCAATGCTGACTCATCGTGGGGCAAGCTGGGTGCACGCCGAGACTCTGTCACCAACGAGAAGATCTACGACGTGTGGGGGCTCACGGCGAATATTCTTCATGATCTAGCCGAAGTGGTGTACCAAGGTGCCAGACCCAAGAAGCAGTACGGCGAGGAGGAGTTGATCTGGAGCATCTGGAACTTCGGTGGGCAGATGCGGCAGAAGGAGCGGTCGGAGATCGAGTCCGAATTAATCCGGGCGCTGCCTTCGGACAAGGTGTCGTTTGGCGACTTGCTTCCCCGGACGGAGTTCAACCGCCTCAAGCGCATCTACAAGATGTGATATGAATAGATGAATAGATATGACATGATGATATGGACAGGTATGAGTATGAAAGATTTGAACACATATGAGAGCATTTGTCGAGGAAACTGAAAAAGGTACTTCAAACTGACAGCTTCTATAGCATTTCGATCTTCAAAAGTGTGTGTTCTTCTTTATCAATTGTCTCACACTACCTCAATCTCGATCTCAATCTCAATCTCAATCTCAATCTCAATCTCAATCTCAATCTCAGTCTTGATATTGATCTCAATCTCACTCACTGATTCCATCTGACACTCACGCCATGGAAGAAACAACAGAAGCTCTACAGAAACTCTCTGTTTCAGACAATTTCACGCTATCCAGCAAAGAATCCGCTCCTTTGACCAAGAACGACCAGATCACCGTGGAGCTTCTACATCTACTTGACCAATATGAAGCCTTGACAAATGATTCCTACAGAACCGTGTTCATCGAAGCATTTTCAATGCTTAGTCGTGCAAATTACTACGGCAGTAAACGTTATGGCATTGACTCGTTTGATTTGAGACCGTACCAAGCATGTACCACGGTGAAGAACAGCCAATTGGTCAGACACCCGATCGAGCGAAAGAAAGTTGAAAAGGTGGAGAAAAAGACAGATCAGGGTGAAAACTCGAAGAAGGATGAGAAGAAAGGTGAAAAGTCAGAGAAAGATGGAGAGCCCGAGAAGTATGATGCCCAGGCCAGTGGCGTTGGAAGAGCCACAACTGTCCGCAATAGAAAGGAAAAAGAAACGAAGACTGAAGAAGTTGAGTTGCCAAAATTGAAAGACCCACTTCTTCAATTCGGCACGTTTGTGCCTTCCCAACTACGCCAGGCCCAGACGCTATTTTCAGAGGCACTTGACAAATCGCTCCAGGTCTTGCAATTGCAAAAGAAGATCAGCGAGCTAGTGACAGCTCTAGAAAGCGAAAAGGAAGAGGATGGAACGGAAAAGACCGAAGAAAAAGAAAAAGAAAAGGGTGAAGAAAATCTGACTGAGAACCAATCCTAAAACCGCACTCCATAGAAAACATACATGCAAATACAATAGCCAAAGCCCTCTATTCCTAATTACTCCACGTCACTGAACAAGTCGCTGTCGTTCTCGTAGTCGCTCGGGTTGATCTCGGGCGCGTCGCTGTCGGACTCGGACTCCTCTGCCTCTTCAGTTTCGCCAGTTTCGCCGTTCTTCCGGGCCAACTTGCGGGCCTTTTTGGCGTCCTTCTTGGCCTGCTTGGCGTCCACGTTGGCCTTCTGTGCTGCCCGGCGCTCGGACTTCTCCTGCGCACGTTGCTGGTGTCTCTTCTCCAACTGCTTGACCTCATCTTTCAGCTTGGACACGAAAGAGTGGTAAAGAGTCTTGGACGAGCCAATGATGTTCTCCTCGATCTTGACCAAGGACATGTTGATGCGGGGGCCCAACTCCTGGAGCTTGATGGCTCTTTTGCGGGTGGTGGGGCCCTGGGGTTCCTTCTTTCTGAGGTTTCTGACCTCCTCTTGCTGAACATCCACCACAGCGTCGTCCTCCACCTCGGAGTCCGACGTTAGGCCACCAACGGCGTAGGGATCCAACACCAAGTCCGAGATGTCCTTGTGGTTGGTCATGATGGGGAGTTTCTTGTTGAGGTTGTGGTGCGAGTTGATCAACTTCTTGATGTTTCTGCTCTCTTCCACCAACTTGGTGCCGATGGCGTAGTGGCGCAACTCGATCTCGCCGGATTCCGTCTTGTTGATCAACAACACCCGCTTGATGGTCTGCACCCGCGTGGCGTGCGGCTGGATGGGAGGGAAGAGGTTTTGGAACACCGTGATCATCAACTTCTCGTGGTTCTCCAACTCACCGACTTTTCTCGAGAACCCGTTCATTACAAGCAACGGCGGCTGCAGGAAAATGGCGCTGTCCCGGGACATGCTCTTGGGATGGCGCAAGATGCGTCTGACGTCCTTCATCAACGAGTAGGAGTTGACCCGGAACTGCAAGCTGGGACCCTTGGGTGTTTTGGCGATTCTCAACGAGACGTTGCCCGACGATGCAGATTGCTTGAACACAAACAAGTCCGTGACGCCCAAGGGCCCGGCCATCACGATGAAGTCCTTCAATTTGTTGGTTTTGCGCTCCCGCAACTTGATGGCTGTGTGGGGCTCCATGACAAAACGGAAATCCTTGACGAGCTGGGACAAGGAGTGGTTTTTCAAGGACTCGCCGACGGTGAGCACCATCGACTTGGGCACCTTCTCGGCAGTGGCAGCACCCTCGGGGTTATGCGTTCTCTTCTTGGTTCTTCTCTTGGCCATGGTGTGAAGAGATGGGTTTTTCGAATTTGCATCGCGATGGAGTATATGCACCCGTACCTCCCCTTACTTGGGCCCCCAAAATCGGTAAAATTATCTAAAAAAATATATTTCGAGAATTATATTCTGATAAGGAGCTGGCTCTGATTCTAACGGTATATTTTTCTCTATCATTTTTCACAAGGTCCGGTTCCTTGGTATAGGGTGTCTTCTCGAATTTCGCACGATGATCATCTCATCACACCATGGTTAAAACCGCCACCGGCAAGAAAGCCAAGCTCTACTCGAAGTCGGCCGAGACGCTTGCTCTCGCCGAGAAAATCAAGCAGAATGCCTTGAAGGCCAAGTTGGCCAAAAAGAAGGAGGAGAAACCGTCCATCGCCCCCGAGGCGTCGGAAGTCACGGTGTCCGACAACTCCAAGAAGTTCGAGAACTTCCTGGAGCTCAAGTTGATCCCGGAGTTGTTGGAGGCCATCCAGGCGTTGAAGTACACCAAGCCAACGCCGATCCAGGCCGAGGCCATCCCACATGCGCTCGATGGGAAGGACCTCATCGGACTTGCCGTGACTGGTTCCGGAAAGACCGCCGCTTTTGCTATTCCCATTCTCCAGACGCTCTGGAGGGACCAGGTGCCCTACTATGCGTTGGTGTTGGCTCCCACGCGTGAGTTGGCGTACCAGATCCGGGAGACGTTCGATGCCTTGGGATCGTACATGGGTGTGAGAACGTCGTGTTTGGTCGGAGGCATGGACATGATGGACCAGGCCCGGGAGTTGATGAGAAAGCCGCACATTATTGTGGCCACGCCGGGCAGAATTGTCGACCACTTGGAGCACACTAAGGGCTTCAACTTGCGCAACTTGAAGTACTTTGTCATGGACGAAGCCGACCGGCTCTTGGACCTTGAGTTTGGCCCCGAGCTCGACAAGATCTTGCGGGTGATCCCCCACGAGCGCAACACGTACCTTTTCTCGGCCACCATGACCAACAAGATCGAGAAGTTGCAGCGGGCGTCGTTGAGCAACCCGGTGCGGATCGCCGTGTCGTCCAAGTACGCCACCGCCGAGAACTTGGTGCAGCTGATGATGTTGGTCAGCGACGGCTACAAGAACACCTACTTGATCCACTTGCTCAACGAGTTCATGGGCAAGTCCATCATCATCTTCACCCGCACATGTGCCCACTCGCAGAGAACAGCACTTCTTGCCCGGATCTTGGGCTTTGCCGCAGTGCCCTTGCATGGCCAGCTCACCCAGGCCCAGAGATTGGGCTCGTTGAACAAGTTCAAGGCCGGCAGCTCCAACATCTTGGTGGCCACCGACGTGGCTGCGCGTGGTTTGGACATTCCATCCGTGGACGTGGTCATCAACTACGACATCCCCACGGATTCCAAGTCTTACATCCACCGTGTGGGCCGTACGGCGCGTGCCGGGCGCAGTGGTCGCTCGATCTCGTTGGTGACGCAGTACGATCTCGAGATGTACTTGCGGATCGAGGCTGTTTTGGAGAAGAAGCTTCCTAAGGACCCAGCTCCGCCTAAGGATGTGTTGGACGCCTTGTATGTGCATGTGGACCGGGCCACGGCGGAGGCCATCAGGCAGACGAAGGAGATCCACGACAAGAAGGGCCGGAAGTCCAAGAAGGACGACCTGGAGGAGCGTTGATAGAAATTAAAGAGAACAAATCATGGATGAATGAGTAGAGGCGGTTGTGGTTAACAAAAATGCTAAACATTTATTAATGTGGCTAGTACCGGACTGTGAACTGAAGAACTGTGAAAGGAATCTGATAAGGAGCGAATTGAAAATCGTGAATACTCTGAGGACTGGATCACTTTGGCAACTGAAGCTACTTGTGCATGTAGTGCACCGGGCACTCTGCGTAGCTCTTCTTGTTGAACCAGTCCTTGATGCACTTGTAGTGGAAAACACACAAACACTCGAGGCGGCCCACCTTGTCGCCCGGCTTCAACTCGTCCAAGCAAATCACACACTCGTTCTCGGTTTTCTCCGGCCACAGGCCCTCTGAAGTGGCCAGCCCGTACACCTCCTTGGGCTGCAAAGGCTGAGCCTCCAACAGCTCGTACTTTGGCTCCGGGATCGGCGGCATGTTGTACACGAGCATGCGGTTGCGGGCCGTGCGCCCGTCCGGCGGCGACAGAAGCCGCATGTTGTCGTTGGCGAAGTCGAACGCTGTGAGGCACTCGTTGATGTGGCCCTCTTTGAACGAGTCGTAGCTGGGCCCCGGTGCCGTGGTCGTCTGGCGGAAAAGCCGCAAGAGGTCGACGCCGCACACGGGGCAGAGGTGGTCGTCGCTGTCGCTGTCGGTGTCTCTGATGGGTCTGCTCAGCGACGTGGAGGGCAGATCAATGATGCGGGTGTGGACTCGGGAATCGTACTTGGCGGTGGAGATCACGCTCAGCGGTGTCAGTTCACGGGGCGCCCTTCTGGCACTTCTGATCTCTTCAACACACTCGTCACAAGTCCGGTACCACTGCAGTGGTTGGGCCCTTGAAACATAGCCCAGCAGACTGATCACCTGGGAGTTTGGAGGGTAGCGGATCTGCTGGGCGGAGCACGATGCACAGACGACTTTGCCGCATTTGCGGCAGTGATGTCTCCGGTTGAAAAGCGTGTAGGGATCGTGGCAGAGGAAGCAGCGAGACACTGCCAGGTCGGGCTGCCATGTGAGTGAGGACATGAATTCTGGGTGATTTATTTTGGTGGGATTCTGGCTGATGTAATTTTTGGGGTTGGTTGCGGGTTTGGGTTTGCTCTGTGGTCTATTTTTGCTGCGGTTTTGGGCGTAGCTTTGGTGCTTGTTCTAAAGAAGGTGGTGTTGTGGTGGCGATAAGATGTGGGGAGATAAGATGAGCGATGACAGATCGGAATGGAAAGAACAGGAATGTGAAGAACAAAAAAGAAAAGAGAAACAAAGAAAGATAGGGGTTGAGGAAAGAGTGTTCGAAGATGGATGCTGAAATTGTAAGTCTAATTCTTTTTTTTTTGTTTGTCTGCTTGTCTGGTTTCTTGGTTATAGTCGTGTGCTTTTACATGATTTCCACAGTGAGCCACAATGTGGAGAAAGTGAATGCCAATAAAAAAAAGGAAAATACATGGAGGAGAGAAAAACTGGAAGGAACATTGAAGAATGAGAATAAAATGGATATTGAGCATTTGAAAATATTCATATAGGGCAAAACTGGTTCGGTCAGTCCAATAGTCAAGTTGATCAATTGCATAGACTGTTGACTGAACCGGAATTAATCGAACATTCTTGATTTTGGCATAAGTACTTGAAAAACGTGGATCATTTGCTTCCCATTCACATCAGATTTTACAAAAAATACTTCTTGCCGGTTCACCTTTCTGGCACTACATCAGCTGTACAAGTTCTCACTTCTCACACTACCTACTCACTACTACTCAATCACACACCACCTCGTCTTTCACACGCCCCTCCTTCTGCCATGACCGACAGATTGACCCAGCTCCAGGTGTGCTTGGACCAGCTCGTGGCCCAGTTCAATTCCACCGTCAACTACGCCAACACACAGTGTGAAATGGCCCAGTTGGACCCAGACCCGGCGTCGGTGATCAACGCCGCCGCCAACGCCCCGTTGCCCGGGAAGAAAGACGAAAACAGCGGCGCCAACTCGGCTCCCAGCACAGAGGCCCCGGCCAAGCCCGAACAGCCGTTCGACAGTGTCTTGAACGAACTTTCAACCGACATCATATTGAAGTCCCGCCAAATCAGCATGCTCATCGACTCGCTTCCGGGCATTGGCACGCTTCCGGAAACACAGCTCAAGACGATTGCCGAATTGATCGAAGAACTAGAAAAGACCGAGGCCGAACGGGTGGAGAAAATCAAGGAGAAGGACCAGCTTCTAAAGTGGTGCGAGGACCTCATCGTCGACGTGTCCCAGGGCATCTACAAAACAAGAAGCTAAATCGTATCTATGAGTTCGATTCCACAGCCATATTTTTATCATCATTTGATGCCATTCCTTTTGTGTCATGGCGAGTCTATTGACTATAGGCCATGCAGTCAAAGTCCCACGATGGGTACCACTTGGCGTGCTGGCACTGCTGCACCGTCCAGGCCAGGCCGTAAATCAACGGCGCAAACTTGACAAAACAGTACACCGTGGCGCCGTACACCACGGCCATCAACACCTTGCCCGCCCGGGGCCGCAATTGAATCTGGAGCTCCACAAACTGGGCAATGGCCAATGTGAGGAAGAACACACTGGGCAAGTAGTGGTGGGCAAAGAGCTGCCGCGTCATGCGCGTGTACGGGAAGTAGTGGAGTGCCCAGCCACTGACGTACTGCAACATTTGCATGTAGTAGTTGGTGACGTGCACGGAGTTGTCCGCTGGCACAAATGGGTTGAAGCACTGCACCACGTACACGGCGAACTTTAGCGAGAAAATGACCACGACAACAAATCCAAAGTAGTACACGGCCATGTTGCCCAAGAAGTAGATGTGCGAGCCCGGCTCGTCCGTGAGCTTCTCATGGCCGTGGCCATTGGTAAAGTAGTTGATGCCCCGCACCACAAACGGCCACGTGAAGGGAACCGACGCGTAGTCGTGCTTCTCGGTGAAGCCCTTGTTGCGTCTGTACATGGAGTGGTGGTACTCGAGCATCTTCTTCCAGAATGGAAGCGGTGGAAGTTCCACACGTGGGTAAAACTTGTCGTTGTCAAGCACCGGGTGGTTGTTGTTCTCGATGTACCACAAGGTGTTGGGCTTGGTTGGGTCGTTGACGCAGAGCACCTGGTTCTGGTGGAAGCCCCACTCGGGCAACTTGACGTCGTGGCCCATGAGCACGCAGTTGGTGCCCCGGTGCACAAGCTGGAACACCGACTCCGTGGCCCGCAACTTGCGCAAGGGAAGCTCGTTGGCGGCGTGCGGCTTGCGGCCCACGATCTTGACCCGCCACTCGTAGTTGATGTCCTCGGTGTCGGTGCGGTTGCCGTGGCACGACACCTCGTTGGAGTAGTCGTGTTCCGAGTTGGGCGGACGCACGTCGGAGGCCCGCAAGTACTTGTGGCTGAACTTGTGGTAGAGCTTGACGTTGTCGCCGTCCTTGATGGGGCGGAACTTGCTGTCAAACTTGCCGTCGTAGTTGGTGCCCGGGGTCTCGAGCACCCACTCGTTGTTCCCGTCCTGGTCAAAACCGTACATGGACACCTGCTGCTGGCCGGTGCCCGACTTGTAAGGAAACTGGTGCGAATGGAGGTACGTGTCCAAACGGTGGTGCTTGATGGTCACGGTGCTGCCGTACGACACGTCCACTGCGGTATTTCTCAACTTGTCCGAATCCAAAAGCATGGCCTTGAACGAAGGCGACATGATCCCCGAACCGGTGCCGTTTTTGTGAAGCAAGTCAAAATGGACGGCGAAGAAGGCACAGTACACCGAAAGTGGGATCACAAGGTAGGCCACCGCCCGGCAAATGCCGTGGTAAACCCAGGCCCCGAGCGAAACCTCAAGGTCACCAAGCAACACCCACATGTTGTATGTGGCCCAGCCCAAAACCCACGCGAGCGTGAAGAAGCCCGTGAGTTTGGTGGAAATGGCAAATCCAAGTGCAAGACCAGTTCCCAATAGGGCCAGATACCACTTTCTCAGGAACGGCACGAGGACCTGCAGTTTCTGGAACAATGCCACCACCACTGCGGTAAAAAACACCAACGGAGCGTCCAAGAGAATAAACCGGGACTGTGTAGCCAACGAGTTCTCGAAAAGCACGAGCATTGAGCCGAAGAAAGCCACAAATCCTCTGCAACCCGAAAAGCGCAACGCCAAGTAGGCGAAAACAACGGTGAACGTGCCGCTAAGCGCCGAGAACGCCCTCATGGCCACGTAGGGCACGTTGTTGTCGAAAACGTCGCCGATTTTGGCGAACTCAAACTCGCCGTTCCACCCGAACAAGACGCCGATCCAGTAGTACACGAGCTTGCCCAATGGCGGGTGCACGTCGACGAAAAACTCGCCGTGGAAGTACTGGTTGGCGAAACCGCCGAAATGCGTTTCGTCGAAAACAACTTTGGGCGGCTGGGGGAGCTTGTAGAGGCGGAGCAGGAACGCCAATGCAAAGATGATGAATAGGTGGAGGTGGTCGGTCTTGGTGAGGGCACTCAAGGCTTTGAGTTGTGGCGGAATGGCCGACGAGTAGTACGGCCGGAGCTTTCCGGGTTTGTAGCCCACGGGAAGCGGTTTTTCCTTATACATGGTGGATTGTGGAGTGTCAGAAACAGTGAGTATTGGAAATTGAGTGAGCGTGAGAGTGAGAATAATGTGATTTAGTGAGCGAGAACAGGCCAGTAACCAGACACCAATAGGTTGTTACTACATTTTTCTTCAATTGAGTGTATGCTGTCTATTATATGGTCGAATGATCTCGATGTGAATGATTGCAGCCAGTGTGGTAGCACTGGCAAAGTATGATATCAAAGTCTGGTCTAGTCAAGTAAGATCCAGCCGAATCTGGTCCTGAGTATAATTAGTACCCAATGTATAGGCCGCCGCCCCGTTCCTCGAGCTCCGTAGCGATGAAAGACACGTCATCGTTGGCCGGGTTCCAGCCGAGCTTGGCCGTGCACCGAACATTCTTCAAAAACGGAAGGCGCTGTTCGTCAAGGGCACAGGCCAAGTCAAGCGGGTCCAACCGGTCCGTGGTGCCGAGCATCCCGCTGCTGTCTATGTACAAGTTCTTCAACGGTCTCGGGTATGGAGTTTGGGCGAGATTCTGGACGTCAAAGAATTCCAGCAGAAGGTAGTCCACCGTGACTTCCAACGTGAGCAAATTGGGGCATAGCTCGAAGATCGAGTCGAGCGAGTTGGCGTGGAGTCCCGGCATCGGGAACTGGATGCGGAGCGACTGCAAGTTGCGGCCAAACTCGAGGAGTAAGTGCTGGAATCCGGCATGCATCACTTTCGGGCAGTGGGCAAAGTCCATGTGGCGGATGTTGGGTGGGAATTGTGATTTGATCAAGAAATCGTCGGAAATTCCGCCGGCGACACGCAAATATTGCAATTGCGGCGGCCACCGCACGCTGTCGAGGTCGCTGATCTCGATCGACGACCGTGGAAATGAAAGATGCGTAAGGTGCTCCAACAGCCGGATCGACACGAAAAGCTCGTCGAGATTGAGCGTTTCCGACACAAGCAGCAAGTCTAGGGACCGGAGCTGGACACACCCGCGGAGCGCCATCAACGGTCCCAACCCAAAACTTGTCTGTGGGGCGGTGAAATGATGGAGGTGTGGCCTGGACCGCTTTAGAAGCTTGGCCACGAAAGCGTTTTTGCCCGATTGGTTCACATGCGAAAGGTCCAAGTCCCGAATGAACGTTCCCACGTGTTTGCTGGCGGAGATGGTTTCCACGAACGAGTAGAAGTTGTCACCTTTCAAGATTGGTTTGCGATAGAATATCGGGAGCGCTATGGCGTGGAGAAGCTTGCTGAGGCGGAGAAACCGCGGCTTGAGCCCGTGCTGCCAGTGGAGAAACTCCAAGATCAAGGAGATGATCTCCACCGGAAGCAGCATCCTGTCCTTTGCTTGCCGCTGCTCCTCTTCCCGGATCAACTGTTCTCTGTAAGCTGGGCTGCCGTAGAAAAGACAGCAGGCCAAAACATCGACCTTCTCGAATTGCGACCGGGGCCACACCTTGCCAGACCAGCTGTTTTGCTTGGTGAGCACGTACACGGAGCGGATGTTGGAGTTGGTGGCGGTATCGAAATCCTGCCAGTTGCCAAGATTGTCCACGACTTTTTCCGTTTCCTCAGCATTTTCGTTTTCTGTGAACGACGACTTGTACACGTAGCGTCGGTACGGCGGCCTTGTTTTCTTGGGTCTCCGTTTGTTGGCCATGGAGTTGTCTATGATGAGTAATGTATGTGCGATGCTATGATAAGTGCGATCAGTGTGGAGCGATGCGATAAGACTGAGGCAGATGACCTGCAATGAAATCACTTTTGTCAAATAATTCTAAATTCGCTTGGATTGCTGAAAATCAATTGAATGTGATTGATAGCTTTAAGTTTGATCTGATTTCTTGGGCGGTTCTGTTGCATTTGCCACCAGTGGCAATTCACATTGAAAAGTGATGAGTGAAGATGGTCAAGATGAGGCCGGCAAGAATAGATATGGACACAAATAATAGGGAAACAGAAGAAATTGCCGAAACAGTTCAATGAGTTCGAAAAATGCTGTTCAATTGAGCTTTATTTCCAGATCAGGATGAACCCCTAACAAGATGATACTGACTGCAAATCTTAGCTAAACCATTTTCAAGCCCTGTAATACAGGCACACGCTCACTTTTGACTCGCCAATGTAGCATTGAATTCGATAAAACCCAATAAATGGCCTGGTTTTACACCGGTCCACCGGAGAGGATGCGAGGTGCTAGGCTCAAACAAAGTCAGATTAGATCAAAGTCGATTGTAATTGTGAAGCATGATTGTAAACGTGGCTTTCTTTTAGCTGTTTCACAATTGGAATCCTCGATTGAAATCTGCCAGTAAAGGCCAGTTTGACAGCTTAGATGAGGACAATTTCCACGGTCTACAGCTACAAATCATTCAATATTTCGATCGTTGTCATTTTCATTCTTTTCTCTTTTTCTCGCAAGAGAGTGAAATATCCTTTCGACTAAAACCTGCTCATTCAATTCTTATTCTAACCTTGGCACATTTCGGAAGGTCTTATTCTTTGAACCTGTTCCTGATCTCGGAATTCAGCGAGAGCCGCACGCCACAGTCGGGAAGTCCGCTCAATCTTCCACACTGATCAAAGTGAAAAAAAAGATTCGAAAATCTTGATCCAATCAAAGTCCCTCAAAACATAAGAAAATCTTATAGAAGCTGATAGACAAAGTCTAATTCCCGATCAAAAGTCCCACCTCTTCTTTTCTCTTCTTCGCTGTTCTGGTTTGCACCCAGGGATCGCCTGCATGTGCAGGTCGTGTGCACTTATGGAGAAAAATTTTCTCACCCGCTCCTACCCTTCTTCTTCATCAAAATGGTTTTAGTTCAGGACTTGTTGCACCCCAACCCCGCCTCCGAGGCCCAAAAGCACAAATTGAAGACCTTGGTGCAAAGCCCAAGATCGTTCTTCATGGACGTCAAGTGTCCCGGCTGTTTGAACATCACCACGGTGTTCTCCCACGCCCAAACCGCCGTCACCTGTGACGGCTGCTCCTCTGTCTTGTGCACTCCTACCGGAGGCAAGGCCAAGTTGACCGAGGGCTGCTCTTTCAGAAGAAAGTAAACGGTTTGGTTGTCTGGCCGAGTCAGTTAGCAGTCGGCCGAGTCAGCCGCTAGGGCTCGTGCCCTTAAGCTCACAAGACATCATTCCCAGAAGTGGAGAGTTGTCTCGTGGGTGCCAGTCAGATCACAACTGTGTTTGCATTTAATGACTGGATGCATATCGTGGCCTAAGTGCTCGTATCCTTAGAATGCCTCTGTATTATAGATGGTCCACGACCGGTAATAAAGAACGAAAAAAGCGAGTGTACAGATTTACAGACTCACATCTACCCAGATCTGAATAAAAGTTCAGATAGGAACCAGATTCAATCTACTCAGATCATGATCAGGTTCGTGACCCTGGATGGTCACATTGTTCAGTTTGGTTTCTTTCGACGGTTCAACCGGTTTCAATTAGTTACAAATGATCAATACATGATTTATTCTATTTACAATTGATATATTTACAAGATTATCTTCCCCTGTAGTCCTCCAAATCCACATCATACTGGGCTCTTTTGCCCGCAGTACGGTACTTCTTCGACAGTTCCATGTCAGATGCCAACAGATCGTGCAATTCGTCCACATTTTCGAAATCACTCTCTTCTCTGCTGACAAGTTTCTTCCACTCCTTCTTTCTCTTCTCTTTGACCACGAACTTGCGCTGGGTCTTTGCCAACCGGTTCAATTTGTCCCACTTCTTCTCCGAAAGTTTGCTTTGCACAGTGACACTTTTCTTGCCCAATGCCCAGAGATCACCTTGCTTGGCCTTGCGGGCATCGTGGTATGCCTGCTTTCCCAAACTTTTGGGAACTTGCCAGAACTCGATGTTTCCAGAAGGCGCACAGACCTTGAGCTTGACGTTTTTCTTCACCTTGGTTGGGAACTCGAGGATTCTTGGTAATGAAATTCCGTCGTCAATTTGATTTTCACGGGCCCTTTCAATCTTGGAGATGCTTTCTGCGTCGTTTGGCGACCGGTGCATGATCAAGTAGGAGAAATTGCCCGATTCACTATTGTTACCTCCCGGTCTGCCCGAACCCTCCAACTTTTTCCGTGTGTTCTTGGGCAATTTGTCCACTCCGAATCCATCCTCGGAGCCCTTTTGCCACTGCGTGGCCAACCGTTTTCCTTTCTTCAACTCCATGGTGTATTTGGGTCTTTCCACGATTTGGTTGAACGAGCAGAATTGCAACCGGTGCTTATGGTTTGAGATCTGGTAAAATTTGGGGTCTCCAAGCTGGAGAGGACATTGTCCGTGGTGAGAACATGGTGCCACCACACTGAGGTGGTAATCCACGGCTTCAATCTTGGAATTTTCGGAACCAGACTTCTCGAGTTCAGACTTTTCAACTGGAACCAACTCAAAGTCTTCGCTGTCTTCGAACTCGAACTTCAAGTCTTCTTCTGACACTTCTCCGTGCTCGGCAATAATTGCCTGCTCCAACTCAGAATCCAGACTTTCCTCCAATTCCAGTCTTTCCAACTCCAGTCTCTCAAAATCTTCCAAATCTTCCATCTCAAGATCCTCCGCTTCCATTTCAGCTAACAACCGCTTTTCGTGCTCCACATGATCGTCCGTTATGAGCTGGTCTTCCCGCCTCAATCTCTGCGGTTTGTAGGAAGATCCCTTGATGTAGGGCCGGGGAATTCTGCCCCGCTCGTCTTTGTGGGATTCTGGCCGGAGCATCACTTGTCTTGCCCGAGCAACAATCTCAAATCCCAAGGCATTTCCCCGCTCGAGAATCACCAAATGGCCGTTTGGCTTGAGAAGGCGTAGCACCATGTGGAGATTCACATCGACGTCCTTGGGGAAGTTGTATTCTCTGGAAAGTAGCGACTGGTTGACGATGATCAACTCGTACTGTTTGGCCGACGGAAGAGCGTCTCTGATTTTCGTAGCAGTCTCGGGACTTTTCTCTTTGGATCCAGCCTTTTCATTAGCCTTCTCATTAGCCTGTTTTGACAACATGAGAGTGGCTCTCTTCTTCATTTCTTTGTTGCTGCGGCCAACAATGTAAGCCTCTTTCACTGCTGGTCTGAAAGATTCACCCATGATTTCGTTCAAAGCAATCATACCCGTGGCGGGCCCGTAGCCAATGTCCAAGACCGAGTCTGGATTGAAGTTTTCCACTCTTTTCTGGAGCTCCAACAACACTCTTCTCGCGTGAGAGTAATTTTGCAAGAACAAGGCGGCAATGTGGGCGTCGGCCTCGATCGACAGGTCGGGAGCCTTTTGGATCTGGTCTTTCTCCAAGCTCTGGTAGATCAACGCAGACCGTTCTCGAAGTTTGTCTGGAGACACGGCCAGAAGGATGGTTTTGTTGATGACGCCGGCGATTTCTTCCGGAAGCTTGATCACGCTGTTATCCACACGCGCCTGTAAAGTCAAGGGGTCGAGCCTGGCCTCTTCCGAAGTGTTTCCATGGATAAAAGTGCCGTCCTCGTTTCTGTACGGGGAAGGCGACGTTTCGTAGCTCACGGGCTCCAGATGGAGCTCCACTTTTCGCGTGAACTGGCCGTCGTCCAAGTCGCCGACTTTCTGGTAGTGCTCCGAACGCACGAGCTCGCCGAAAGCATCGGTGGGTTTCTGATCGAAGGGTATCTCATCTGCTTTTTCATTGAGAAAGTCGAAGTCTGAGTGGACTTTGTGGGCGGGAGACTTTGAGCTGTTGAATCTCAGCGGTGCTAGAAACACGAGTTTCAGCCTCTGAGCCACAACAAGCGCTCGAAGCGGCGACGATCGGAGAAACATGGTTGTTCTGGGTATTGTGGAGGCGGTGATGTGATGAGGCACACACGTGCCGCAAGTCATGTGATGCAGCCTATCAGGAACCACCCGTTGCAAACAAAAAAGGTAGCAAAAAAGTGAAGTTAGATTTATTAAAGAAAGGGTGTTATTCAACTTTCATATCGGATTCTTTTCGTCAATAAAAATCTATGGCTCTTTTTGACGTCTCCCACTCTGGTCTGTTTGCACCCGTGCACCACGCCAACTACCAACCACATCCACGCTCCACCACCACAATCGTCACCATGTCTCGAGCAGCACTGGCCCTTTTCGGCGTCGCTGCCGCATACACGCTCCAAAGCAGCGTCCACAATGAGCCCAAAAGACGTTTTTACGAAGACGAAAAAGACGCCGTGCCCGTGCCAGGAACCGTCACCGTCGCGGAGTCCGAGTCCTTGGCTCCTCCCTCCGTCGTCAACGGCGTGACGGTCCGCACGCTGCCCAGCATCGAAGGCGTGTTGCGCAGTGCCCGCCAGCTGGCCTACGACGCCTACACGGCCACGCACAGCTACCTCCACGGCCAGAAAGAGGCCGTTTACGAGCAGGAACGCAGAGTCTCCAGCACGATGTCCAGCTTGCACGACAGACGGGAAGATTTGTTGCCCAATGCGATCTACGTGGTCATTGCTGCCCTTTCGGGTAACATTGCCGCCCGCAACCGGGGATTCGTGGCCCGGGCCGTGTTGCCCGTGGGTCTTGGTTTGGGTGCGTTCAAGTACTTCTTGCCCCAGACGTTTGCCAACACCGCTGCGTTTGTGTGGAGCGTCGAGCAGAAGACTGTTCCTGAATTGGCCCAGCAACAGGCCCAGGCCGTGGCCAAGGCGCAGCTGTTGGCCCACCGGGTGGAGGAATCTGCGTTGAGCGGCCAGCAAAAGGTGCACAACAGCGTGGAGAGAATGCGCCAGAGAATCAGCAAGGTCACGGGCTTGAACATCGACGAGGAGGTGCTGAAGAAGTAGGGTAAAATAGTCTAGAGTTTAGATTGGTGGAGAAAACAGACATTGAGAGAAGAAGATAGAGGACTCAGTGCTAGAGAATGAAGAAAATGTTGACTTTGAATTGTAGAAATGTTCGTTTTGTTCAGCTGTGTCGATTCAGTCTTTTTTGCTCGTTTGGATTTGGGTTCTTGGTGCCACTCTCTGTTCCCTCATTTGAGGTGACTGTGGACAGACCTTTCGAGACAGCCTAAGAACTGATCAGATACAAGTTATTCTTTGCGAGATTAAAGCAAATAAAATTGTCATTTTTTTGAAAATTTGAAAAAGGCCCACTCCTTCCTTACTGCTATAGCGGTCCACTTGTGCGCGGTTGCAAAACTGCGAACAAAGACAACACAAAGGCACTGTTTCCTAACCAAATTGCAAGACCACTCCATAAACGCTTAAAACGCTTCAATAACATCTTCAAATCTAGTCTTTTCGAATCTTGAACCTTCATGGACAAACAGGGCAGGCTCCAGTCGGCGTACTCGCTGCTCACCCGGCCCACGTCCGCCGCCATTATGAAGATGCTCAACAAGGTAGCACCGCAGCCGGGCAAAAACCAGAAGAAGGTCACCGCACAAGACCTCCAGAAACTTATTTCCCGGGCCAACAAGACGCAGAAGAAGGCTTCTCGGGCGCAAAACGAGCTCGTGGCGGCGTTCTCCGCATGGGCCGCCGAGTTTCCCTCCGAGGAGACCACCGTGCTCATGCGGCAGTTCTCTGAGGTGATTGGTTCTGTCGGCCTCGCGTTCTCGACCCAGGCGGACCGCTTTGCCAACCTCAAAACACACTTGGGCGCCATCGCCACACGGGAGACTCGGCAACAATTTCTCGCCGACCGCCACGAAACGCTCATGAAACAGCAGAAGGAAGCCCACGACAAGCACGGCCCGCACGCTCACCAGACCATGCTCTGTGTAGACCGCGTGGAGGAGAACGAGTACAACTTGAAGCTCATCGAGCAGCAGTTGGCGCGGCTGGCGGCGACAAACTTGCGCGAGGCGTTTGTCGATTATTTGATCTGGCTTCAAGGTGCCGTTGTGTCGGTGAGCCAGGCTAGCAATAGATTGGCGGCGGTGATTCGAGAGGATGACGCTCGGTCTCCGGTTCGGGTGTTGGATGTCGACGAGCGAGCACGAGATGAGAGATTGCTGGCGTATTTTGGCCGTTTGAGCCCAGAGGACAGCGAAGACAGGGTCCGGGAAGAAAGGTCGCAAGAAAGAATCCGCGAAGAAAGGGCCCGCGAGGATAGAATGCGGGAGGAGATGGCCAGGGAGGGAATTCTCCGCGAGGAAAGGGTCCGAGAAGAGAAGTTCCGGGAAGAAATGGTCAGGGAAGAGAGACTTCGAGAAGAACGACTTCGGGAAGAAAGGCTCCGAGAGGAGCGAAGAGAGGTGTTTCCCAAAGTGCGGTCCAGCAACGAATACTTCGGCAAAGATCCGCCTAAGGACCCGAGAAAAGAGTCCCGATGGAACTTGGGCCTTGGTGCGATCAAGCGCAGAGACTCGTTCAACATCGCCGATTTTCAGGAGAACTCCGAGGGCTGGTAGACAGCAGCTGTCTGACATCCATACACCGGGGCGACAGCGCCCCAGGCTCGTACTCTATATGCATTGTATCCTATTCACAAGTTGTCTTTGAAGATTTTTTTTCCGATCTCGTATGAAGAGATCATGATCGCACACAGCGGTGCAATCTTCATCACCCGGGGTGCAAACCCGCCGTAAAGTGCCCCAACGCCCTCGTTGCGGTAAATTTGGTAAAGAAAGCGGAACATCGACGTCTTGATCCGTGGCTTGTCTTCCGTGGCGATCTGAAGCCGCGTCTTGCCCACGTCAAATGGGTTTGTGAAGAACGCAGCAACAGTGCCACTCACGGAACCAGACAAAAAACTCACTGCAAACACTTTCCAGTCGTCCTGCCGCGTAGACTTATCGTCAAAATCCGTGCCGATGACCCGGCTGAACCGCGCCTTGGTGAGCTCGTAGAACAGCCAGTAGATGCCCAGAAACGGCACGTCCCTCCAGAGGGTGATATTGAGACCCGTGTAAACCGATCCCAATCCGTTTTTCTTGAATGACTTGCCCAAATCTTTTAGTAGCGACCCAAGTAGACTGCTTTTCGGGCTGCCCGTGCGTCCGCTGGGGATCGACTGTAACCGCGTTTTGAGAAGCTCGAATGGAGCCACCACCGTGGCAGAGATGGTACGTGCTAGCATTCCGCAGAAAAGAGGGTTCAAAGGGTGACCCTGAGCGGGAGAAATGTCTCGCAAGAACTCGTAGCCGGTGAAGTAGATGATGTTGGACGGCACAGCCATGAGAAGTGTGAGCGAGAGGCCACGCCATAACGTGTGGATTCCCTCGTTTCGGCTGATGACGACCATTCCTTGGAACGTGGATGTGATTTTGGGGCAGTCCTTTGCCGATTGGCAAAACAGCTCGTTGACCCAGAACACACCGGGACCTTGGGGTTTTCCGGAAAGAGCCTGGGAGGCCGCCGTCGGCGGAGTGCAGCACTGAGCGGTTTGCATGATTTCCTGCTGCTGTAATCGGATTCTGACCACATCGAACGGCGTAACCGCAAATGACGTGATCAACGACCCCAGACAGGCGGACACCATTTTTTGCACGGCGGTGATTTCGCCAGCGGGCAGCATAGGGGTGATTCGAGACGGGAGCTGGGCGTTCTCGTCCTCGATCGCCGCAGCGAGCTCCGATGACATCGACATGGTGGCGTAATGTGGTGGGGGTGTAGCTCCGGGCCACTTGCGGGCCGCGACTAGTTGGATGAGCTCGAGTGTGCATATTGCGATGGCGTTCTGTTGAGAACTGTCATGGCGCTATAACTGCTGCATCGAGGCTAATAGGAGATTCTTTTCTCAATCGGTTTTTTTGAGTGGTTGATTTGCCCCTGACCTTTGCTTTGTGTGGCAGCTGGCCATGCACGTTGGACGGATCCGAGTTGCGGAGATGATGTGCGGCCGTGCGAGCTGAAATTCGATGCCTAGCAAGACAGGGACTCACCTTTAAAAATGTTTTCGATCGAGGGTGTGCCTGGCAGCTTGCAGGCGATTCGTTGTTTTGGCTGGAAGAATGAATTCACGATCCAACCCCTTGTCTCGAATATGCGCAAACGATGCTTCATGTCAATCTTGCAGTCCGCATCGGCTTTCGCACCCTAATACTCAGAAATGATGTCTGTGCAAGAATACACATTGATGTGCCCATCTTGATTGTAGTTCGTCGCCAACATCATTCTGTGCGGATGGAACGAAATGCCCGACACATAGTTGGACGTCCGGTTGGACAAGTAGTTGTCGTTGGGGTTCCTGAGCGAGGCTATGACGTCGCCTGATGTGGTGAATATGTTCACCGCCTTTGATCCTGCGGTGTAGATCGGAGCATGCTCGTGGACATCGATGGCTCTTATACTCTTATCGGCTCCGTGGTACGTAGCCACCGGTTGCGACTCGCGGATGTCCCACAAGTTGACATATCCATCTGCAGAGCCACTGACCAACTCTCTGAATCCTCCTCTTTGCATGTGGACGTTTCTGATCGAGCCACGGCCAATGTTCTTGGCACCTCCACGGCCGTTTTGCCAGACTTTGACCATCGACTCACGCGAATCGAGTCTGCGGTCGTAGACTCTCAAACTGCCATCGTCGAAGCCAGCAACAAAAATGTTGCCCGCGACTTGATCGGAGGTCAAGCTCGTAATGGAAGATGAAGATCTTGCGGGGATATCGGAAATGCACAACTCGCGGGGTGCGTCCCACACACGGATAATCTTGACGTCTCCACTGACCAACAACGAGCCTCTAGACTGCTGCCACTCACTGATCAAACCCGAACTCTTGGAGGTCAAGAGCAAATCGGTCAACGCTCTCCATGCGGCCACAAGCTCAACATTCTCGTCCTCGGCGTCTCTGTCGATGTGAAAGTTTTTGTAGATCTTGACTACACCATCGGAGGATCCGGTCAAGATCAAAGGCAAGTCATCCTCGTTCAAGAACTTCAAGTCAGTGATTTTTGTTCCGAATGGGTTGCCGTTAGAGAACTTGGTTGCGACCTCACGACGATCCCAGTCCCACACCGTCACGGTGTCCTTCTCGTCGGTGGACACCAACAACTTCTCGAACTGCATGAACTTCATTAATTTAGGCTGGGTTTTGTTGCTCAAAACAGTCATGTTGCGATTCCAGTCCCCACGTAATGCCATTTTCTTTTGTGGCTGAGTTTCCTGGATAGTTTCCTCGTTTCTGTTTCTTCTCCAGAGCCGCTTGACGTAGTCCTTCGAGCCTGGCTCGTCAACTTCCGGCTTTGACATCTGAGGCTCCTGGAAAGTTTCACAACTGTATTCGAAGAAGCCTGAGCTCTCGGCCAATTCGTGCAATTCGTCCTGATTACGTTGACGGTAACATGGTGTTTTGGGGAGGTACTCCGAGCCATACTGGCTGGGGACGGGACCCATGCTGAGGATTCTGGTGAAATTGTTCATGTCGTTGTCTTCGTTAATTTGGAAAGACTTGAAGAGTTTGGAGATCCCAAGCCCTCTGAGCTTAGAGGAGATTGAGGAAGCATCCAGCTCCTGGTCTCCATTCTGTCTTGAGTGATGATGGGATGCAGAACGGGTTTCTAATGACGACCCGTTGATTTTGAGTTGGTTCTTTCTGTTTATGACCGAACCACTGGAGGCCTGTCTCCTGAGATTGTCCTCATTCTGCATGGACATCGGTGTTCTGTTGACAATAGGCGCAGATTTGAAGTTGTCGGTGATATTGATGGTGGATTTGCTCAACAAGTACTCTTGCATTTCGTCGACCAAGTCAGCCAACTCGCTTTGGTTCAACTTGATCATCACTGAGTCAATCAACGACTGAGCCAAGTCCCTCACCTCGAGGTGGGGGTCCTCGGACAAAATCAACAATGCTTTCCAAATGGAGCTGAAAATGGAGCCGTATGCGGGCGACTTTTTTCTGAACTCTTGCAAATTGTTGGGGTTGTCGATCAAGATGATTTCCTCCTCCAACTGGTTGAATGCAACGACCATGATGAACTTTTCGTAGACCTTTATAAGCCGGCTGATAAAGAACACAATCTCTTTTCTCACGATAGTTGAACCGTCTCCAAGCAATTTCAAGATGACGTTCGCAAGCTTAAGGTCCTGTTGTCTCAACTCGTCCTTTCTCAAATCCACGTTCACTGGCGATCCGTTGGGGCCGTTGTGTGGGAAGCCATTGGGGTGGTTGCCGTTTGTTTGAGAAGTGTTTTGTTGCCCTGCGTTGCGAGCGCCTTTCTTTGGCAGCTCTTTGCTTTCCTCCTGATTAGGCTCGGTGAAAAACGTTGTCAATGCAATGATTATGGAGGTTCTCACTTCTGGAATTGGGTCGTTGACCAACTCCAAAAACTTGGCGAGGTAGCCGTCCTTGTAAATAATCCACTTGCCATCAGGGTAGTTCAGCCAAAGCTGAGACAAGAGCAAACAGCACCATTGCCGCAAGAGGGGGTTTTCGCTCGTGGCGATGAACTTGAGACAGTTGGTCACAAGCTCGATGGAGAAACAGAGTCTTTGGCCGTTTTTAAAGTCCTTAATGAAGAGAGTCAAAATGAAAGCACTCATCGACTTATGCTCGTCGTTAACAATGACATTTCCCGAGCTTCCACCAGAGTTGATAGCACCCGGCGCTCCGGGAGCACCGATTGGGTTTGTGGGACTGGAGTTCAAAATGAGATAGAAATAATTATAGCCCTTGTCCTTGCACAACTCTTGTTGGGTGCTTTTGTAGTCGATGGCCATGATTCTTGCCCAGATGAAGATCAAAACCGGTTTCAATTCTTGAGCTGGGCTTTGGAGGAGTTTCAAGACGTATGGGAAAATGCCGATGGACAAAGATAAATAGACCGCCCAGGGCCCCAAGTCCAAAAATTTCGAGAGCAAAATCAAGGCTCGGAGCCGGTGAACCTGCGAGAGCAACACTTGGAGCACAATGGGCAACTGTTCCGGGGGCGTCTTGGTCGAGGAACCGGCGTACTTGAGCCAGATCTCGAACGCCGTGAGTTGCTGTTCAAAGAACGTGGAATGCTGGTAGTTGGTCAAGGCCAGCGGCGTGGTGGCACCGTTTGCAGGCGGAGCAAGTCCGCCGTTGCTGGACACCGAGCTCCGCTGCAACTGCTGCAAGTCAGACAGTGAGAGAGCCTGGCCGTTGGGCTGCGGGTCGGGCAAAATGTGAGATTCCGGGTCTGGGTTCTGGTTCTTGATCAACTGCGCAAACACCTGGTCGATGGCCAAGTCCCAGGAGTCCCACATCGGGTGGAAGCGCACGGACTCCGGGAGCGGTGGGTCGGAGACCGGGTTGCAGTTCAAGTGGGGCATGATGCGCTTGGCGAGCAAGAAGTTGCGGAAAAGCGCCGCCACCATCAAGTCCTGGCGGAACAAGCGTTTGAAGATGGGACGCGACAAGGACGTCCAGGCGATTGTGTCGGTGATGGCGGTGAAGATCCAGTTGAGCTCGCCCAACGGCGTGCGGCGGTCTGTGGGTTTACCCGGAACGATGACGTTGCCGTTGGCGTTTCTCGGAAGCAACGAGTAGTAGCTCTCCTTCAAGGGCAGCTGCATGATGAACCACTTCAAGGAGATGTCGATCGGGCAGGTCAAGCAGCAGGTGAACAAGTCTGCGGGCAAGTTGGGGCTCATGGGGAGGATCTCGTTCAGCTTGCACGCGGCCAACTGGATCGTGTCGAGGTATGCTGAGGTTGGCGACGGAGCGGACATGTCGTGGTTGCCCTCGTTGTCGTCGTCGATTCTTTTCTGCACGAATTTTTTGAAGTTGTGCACGATGTTACCGGCGCTGTTGCAGTCGTAGACGAAGATTACCGGGGCCCCGAGCCACGTTTGGAGATCGTACAACGAGATCGGGATGTACTGGGTGTAGCCACGATTGAAGACCCAGATTTCGCCGCTGGCGGTCGGCTGCGGCACGCCGTGGCCGTTATAGTGGAAGAGGATCCGTTCCTCCTTGGCGTTACGCCGTAAAGTGTTGCAGAACCGCTTGACGTCCTCCACGCACGGGTCCAACGACTGTTTGTAGCGGGTGCGTAGCGAGAGCGTTTCGTACTGGGTCTGGAGACTCTTGCCAATGGCCTCGATGGCCTTTTTCGTGTCTGGGAACGCGGCCGGGTCGCACCAGGCCTCGAGTTTGGCGCAGGGGAACGTTTTCATGATGTCCGGCGGGTCCACGCCCAAGTTGAGGCAGAGCACCAACACGGCCGTGACGGTTTTCTGGCGCTCCTTCATGATTTTCCAGTCGGCGATGGGCTGGTAGTTTTTCGCCACGTCGGGGCGGCGCTTGGTCTCCTCGGAAACCGGGTTGCCGTTGGCATTGTGCCGTTTGTCGTCGAAGTAGATGTAGAAGTTGTTGGCCAACAGCGTGAGGAAATGCTCGGAGTTGTACTCGTCGTCAAAGCCGTGGCGCATTTTGGTGTTGAGCGGCTGGAGCGGGCGGGGGCCGAAGTACACCAATTGCGACGACATGGTGGTGGAAGGAGGCGCGATAATGAAGGTGTAGGTGATAAAGTGAGGAAGAACATGACAATTGAAACAGAGTTGAATTGAAAAGAAAATGAAATATCGTGAGGTAGTTTTGGGATTTATCAAAGAGAGGTGCTTTTCGTATTTAGTGTGACTGAAGACAATTCGTAATTTGGACTATACAATTGAGAAGACGATGATTGGAATGCTGATTCGATAATTGGATAAGTCATCGGACTAAAAGAAGTGGAAATGAAAAACTTAATCTAAGACTTGAAACGAATGAAGGCTCCTTAAATTGTGGGTCTTGAATTATTTTTTATTCTATTTATTCTCTTATTTTGATGCCCTTTATCGATACATTTATTGGACTGGCTTCTTATCGCGCATCGACATGACTGCCAAAACAGGTCCAGATCCAAACTCTCCAGCTGACCCAGAATCTGGCCGGGAATCGGACCAAGAATCGGGCCAGGAATCCAGTTCTGGCTCTGAATCTGAATCAGAGTCCAGTTCGGAGTCTAGTTCAGAATCAGAACCTGAGCTAAAACCAGTGTTTCTCAAGAAACAACTGAAAAAGCCCGTCGCCAAACAAACATCCAATGTTCTCGCCAAGGCAGAGCACATCCAGTCCATCAAAACCTCGGAAAATCTCCCGTTCGACGGCGTGGACGACCTAGATGACGTCGATCCTGAGAAGGAGTACGAACTATGGCAACAACGAGAGGCAGTTCGCCAGAAACGGGACCGGCAATGGCAGGCGGAGCGGGAACAGGAGAAGGAGGACCAGATCCGGCGGAAAATGGAACGGGAAAAAGAAAGAGAGTGAAGAGAAAGAGAGTGAAAGAGAAAGAGAGTGAAAGAGAAGAGAGTGAAAGTTAAGTGACAAGAGTGATCGTCTGATGGTCAAGCGATGAGATCTGTCATTCGACAGCCAATTTCAGATGAACTGCGCTTTGTGAAATTGGAAAGAGAATCAGTGTAAATTTTGAAAGATGTTTGATGGGAGAGGATGGAAAGGTAATGAATAGATGAATTATGAAAAACGTGGAGTAGTGAAGATCAGGCATGATGCGAGAGGTCAATGAGAGTACGATAAAAGACGACTTTGAGAATAATATAATTTAGAATTTCTGGATTTAGCTCAGAAGTAGCGATGGTAGCATCCGTAGAATTGAAATGTGAACCAATGTAACATGGAGATGAGATGAGGTTGAAGTATGGAGACGAGGCAACAGAGGTCAAGAGATTGGAGTGATGAGGTGAAAATACAATCTAATCGAAAGGACGAATAAGGGTATTTTCCAGTGAAGACTATAACGGAGGTGAAATAGTGGGAAGTGACAGTATAGATCTAACACCCGAGACTAGTAAAGTGAGTTAACGAACAACTTCAATACAAACCCAGTGTGGTTTACGGCATCAGAATCTATCATATCCTTTATTCCTATTTAACACGTGGACGAGTTCTTGTCCACCAACTTGCCCTGCCAGCTGTAGTACTTGCTCATGTTGACATGGTGCTTTCTCAGCGTGCCCAGCTCGTACATCAGGCACCCGTACAACGAGGCGTATGGCGGCGTGTACAAGTGCAACAGCACGGCAAACTCGTCCGACTCGTTGGAGATCTTGTGCAAGCCAATGTCGTCGCTGATATATCCCACCTCGTCTCTGTGCAACACGGTTCCCTGGCGAGGCACCATCTCGTGGCCCTCGGAGGCCGGAACGTCGTAAAGCGACTCCGTGAGTTCACCCTTGAGGATTTTCATGCAGCAGTGGGCGTTGGCGTGGTCGTGGATGGCACTGCCCTTGCCTGGGCTCCACACTAGCACCAACAAGTTGGCGTTGCCGTTGATGTTGACGACACCGTTCCGCGTGTAGCCCTTGGAAGCGTCACAGAGGGCGAACCGGCCCCAGTCGGCCTCGTCCAGCTCGTACTTTTCCATCACGGCCCGGATTTCGTTGATGTCGATGTCGCTCGAGGCGAGGCCCTTGGTGCCTAAGATGCGGCGGAGCTCGTCGATGAGCTTGCCGAAGGCGTTGTCCAAGACAATGTCGTTGTTGTACTCATCTTCTAGGCTGCCGAAGGTGGGTACACTTTTGCACAGAACCTGCTGTGGCTGGGGCACCAGTTGTGGGTTGACAGAAAGCATAAAGAATGTAATGTGAGTAGAAGCGTAAGTGAAGAAAGATTTGTATAAGCCAGTTGTAGTCTAGCGGGTATGTTTGAAATGAAGGAGCGGCTTGGGGAACCACCGGTTATATAGTATTGGGGCTGATAACAATACATCATTGCGCGAGGGCGGTTAAGCGGCACCACCGTCACGGGGCTTCCTAATTGGGCGAGCGGGCACGGCCTGGCCCCGTGGCCCTCGCGGCCCGCATGAAAGGGGCAATGTTGTTGGGGGCTTACCCGCTGCACAGACGGCTTATGGCATCTCTCGGCGCATGATTCCTGTAGAGGGGAAGGGAGCGGGCCCACCTCACCTGCCGCATTGGGAAAGTAATTTTGCTCGTCCGCCGAAGCGGCTCTGCCACACGAAAGTTGCCCCATACGGCCTGCCCGCTAGCCCGTAATACCTTCCTGATAGGGCAGGTGTGGCACGGCTCCCCTGCACTCGCATCAGACCCCATTATCTTCCTAGCCGTCTCCGTCGGCTTTTCATTTATGACACATTCTGGCCCTGCTCGTCTAGAGTTATTATAAGAGCTCCTTCCCCGGCCAACGACCCGCCTCTCTCACACCCATTATCGGACATCCACCAACTGACCCTACCGGACCAACGGACTAAACCCGAGCTGCTAGTATTAGTCACTCATCCACCCACACCCCATCCGATCTTTAAATCTTAATCTCCACTGCAAACAAATTCAAGTGAGACCAAACTTTTGATCTTCCGATATATGAGCGCTTCGTCTGAGGACCTCCACACGCTCACGACCCCAAAACTGACCGAAACATGCCATTTGGAACCACCAACCTTGCCGGCCCGGTTTTCGGCCCAAATCCACCGGATTCTCATCGATGAGTTTTCCCCGGCCTATTTTGCCTCCGTCATGGGCACAGGTATCTCTGCCAACCTCCTCCACAGCTTTGCCTTCCCAGCACACTGGCTCAAGGTCTGTGGCGCGATCATGGGCGTCATTTCCGTGACGATTTTCGCTGTTTTGCTCCTATTTTTCGTCGTGGCCCTTATCAAGAACAAACAGCTCTTCCGCCAGATCCATTTCGACCCGAAATGTGCGCCTGCCATGGGCTGTTTTGTCATGGGCTACACATCTCTAGTCATGTACTTGCACAACATCTTGGGCGGGCGAGCGGCGATGTTTGTGTGGGTTCTCTGGTGGATCGTGGCCGTGGGCTCGTTCTACACCGCTTTTGTCACTTTTTATCTTTCCACCATCGGCAAACACCGCAACCAGGAGTCGCACATCGACACTGCCAGTTTGTCCATGACGTACCTCTTGCCCGTGGTCACCTTGACCGTCGCCAGTTCTGCAGGCGGCCTCGTCGGGCCCAGCTTGCCCTCGGTGCGTTTGCAGATCATCACCATGATGGTGTCGCTCGTAATGTGGGCCATCGCGATGCTGCTTGCATTCATCATTTTGACGGTGAACTACTGGCGCTTTTTCGTGCACAGAATCCCCAGCAGCGGGCAGGTGATGACCATGTTCTTGCCAATTGGGTATGTGGGGCAGGGAGCGTACGCTATTCTTCTTTTCGCCCGCAATTGCACGGTGTTGTTGATGGAAAACGAGAATCTGGTGCTGACCTCGAGGTACACCTCGTTTTTGCATGAAACGGCACAAACACATAACGTTTCCGTTTCTGGACTTCCCTTGATTCTTTCCGTGGCCATCGTGGCCGTTTGCGCCATTGTCGCCGTGTGTCTGATGGCGTTCGGGTACTTTTTGACCGTGATTGCGTTTTTGGCGCTTTTCTCAAAAGTGCCGCCGTTTGCAGTCAAGCAAAACGCCGACTTCGTCTACCAGCGGTCGGGAAAACCTATTAAGCGGCGGTTCATTGGATTCCTCCGCTTCCAGCGTGGATACTGGTCCATGACATTTCCAATGGGCACAATGGCCTTGGCCAATAAGGAGCTCCAGACTTTGTTCAAGGGCCTCGTTGCATTCCAGTACATCTCGGCGATTTATTCGGTGATTGTTTTTGCCGTGACGATCGGGTGTTTGATCGGCGTGGTGTACCGGACAATTGCCTTGGCACGGCCCCAAAAGTTGGTATGAAGAATGATCAGAGAACGAACAGAAATTAATTGTCAAAAAGAAAGTTCAATTGTGAAAGGAGAAATAGGAGTTTCATGGATAGAGCAAATAGAATATTTATTTTTATCATGGATTGCAAGTAGTCTGGTCAAGTAATCTGGTCAAGTAGTCTTATCCGGCGCGACACGTGACACCTAAGATCAACAGATACCACTTCCACCTTCATGCCGGTGGCCATCTACATTCCCGATGACGTCAGCCCGTCGCCCGGGAGTGTGTCGGTTCCCGAGCTCCACGCCAAACTTGCCCAGTGCTCCACCCGATCGGTGCTTTTCCACCAGGAAAACGTCACCGGGTACATTGTCCACACGGGCCGGCTACCGCCAGCGTCGGTTTTTTTGACGAGCACGTTTGAGCTGCGTAACAGCCTGGGGTTCCTCGACGCCGCTGAAACACCGGTGGTGCAAGCCGAGGGCCATACCACCACCGTCGACAAGATCGTGGGCCAGGAAACGGTCGGAGACGACACGGTGACGATCTGGCAGTTTCAGGTGTGTGTGGCGCTCCCGACATATGAAACGGCGGGCACGACGCGGTTTGTGGGCCTGTTGCAAAACCCACATTTGCCAAAAACGGGCGAGTTGAGCTCGAAAACGGGTGAGTTGAGCTTCGGCATTGACTCTGATTCGAAACTTGAAGAGTCAAAGATTGGCGACGCGACTGGAAGTGCGGAGAGAAAGCAAGACAAAACGAAACCGGAAACGGAACCGGAAACGAGATCTGCCAAGTCAAAGTCCAAAGTTGGAATCGACAGGAAAGACGAAAAGTCGGCCAAAAATGGACCTCATTTGGAGCAGAAGTCCGATATAGCGGGACATTTGGAGCAGTCAAAGTCGCAGGAATCGGAACACCACAAAAGTGAAAGAAGCAAAGAATTTATCCGGCTTGATCCCGAATCGTCTGCAGTTCTCAACTTGCCAACCTTCACTCCGCTTCTTTTAAGGCTCAGATCCACCAAACCGGGCGGCCGCAGCGATGTGCTTCTCACCACGCTCCGGGTCGAGGCAGCCGAGCAGATTGTGCGGTTTGCCGCTCGATTCACGAACCGGGAGTACCATTACAACATTCTTTCTTTGGAAACGCGCTTTGACACGGGCAAAATCGCCCAGCTCGGCGCCGTGCCCTTCCCACACAAGTGTTCGTTGAAGGACGTGTTGAACATCACGTACAAGCTTGTCAGCAACGACTTTTTGGAGTGCCTGCTTGACGGCTCCGCCCGCCAGAGCGCCATTTCCCGCCCCATCTACATCAAACTCCAGGTCCAGGTCGAAAAACACGACTTGGCCACGAACTCGGTGGTGCCCGTGACCAACGTGATCTCCACCGAATGGACGCCGCTCCTTGAATTCGGCACCGCTCCACTCACAAACGTGCTCCGCACCAACGCTACAAACACTCCCAGTTTGATGCGCCACCGCAGTCCACTCCGGACGAAGACGACGCCGAAACCGGCGCTGAAAAAGGCCGTCGCCATCAACAGCGTCGTCAGCAGCTATGCGTTGGACGCGTCGCCCTCACCCCAATTGGGCCCCAGCCTGAATCTAGGTAGTGTCAACTTGGGCAGCGTGAACTTGGGCGGCCTGACCTACGGCAGCCTGTTGAGCACCCAAAACCCGGGTGCCTTCGCCCACCAGAACCTGAGTGGGGGATTGGCGCCGCCGAAATTGACCAGTGCCATGTCGTCGCCGGCGTTGACCCAGAAGAGCAAAAGTGCGCTTCGTAACTTGCTGACCCGCAGCCAGCCGGCGTTGGTGGGCACAGCCTCGAACGTGACCGTGAATCTCGGATCTCACCCGAATTCTACGCTTTCAGGTCTCCAAATGACCATCACTGGAACGCTCAGTTTGGAGCTTGGAAAGCCCGTAACCTGGAAGGTGCAGGCAATCAACAAAACCTCCCGGTCGCTCAAACTCTCGTTGATCGTCGGACAACGACGGAGACGTGCCGAGGGGCCCTATGCATCGAGCTTGGCGCTTCCAGCGCTGCATCTGCAGAGCTCATTTCTGGAGTTATCAGCAAAAGACGCTCGTGAGAATAACGGCACCCAGATTTACAATCGGCTCCAGCTCTGTCACCAGTACAACGCGATGAAAATGCAAAAAATGGGTGTGGTGGTGCTCACTAACGACGTGGGATTCGGAATTTTGGAGCCAAATCAAGTGTACGAGTCGGAGGTACGGCTTGTCGGGATTACAAAGGGCATTTTTGACCTCAAGGGTTGGAGAATTTACGACAGCAATTCGGGGGAGGCCATAGACTTTGGCCGGCTCCTTGAGATCTTTGTGATGTAAAGAACAGCATATGCATAGAAAATAAAATAAAGAACAGGAGTGATTGAAAGTAGAGCAACACCAACTCTCTATAATACTAGAGGCGAAAAAAGAGTTGGGTGCAAAAAATCGGGGCGAGCTGGGAATTGAACCCAGGGCCTCTCGCATGTTTGTTGTCAGCGCAGTGTACTGCGCCGTCGCCCAAAGCGAGAATCATACCACTAGACCACACGCCCGAATCTTGTAAAATAATTTACCCAGATCTCCCAGTCTTGTATAGCTAAATTCAAAATAAAAATTGACTGTAATTCGAACTCATTTCGGACCTATTGCTTGGAAACGTAATACTGGTTTGCTGAGAGATGGCCGTGCTCCGACAATGAGACTCAAGTGAAAACTCGCGCAATGAGACTCAAGTGAAAACTCGCGCGAACTATAATCGCTCAGAAGATGATGATTTGTGAATTTTCTCCTTAAGCCCTGACGAATCTTAGAAATTAAAGGGTTCATCTTACACGCTCTGACTCTAAAGTTGAATCCAGAGCAGGAAAGCATCATAATGCATGAACACATTAAGTAACTGTAGTACTACCAACCATTTATCGAGGTAAAACCTTGATTGATGACCATGAGAACCTATTCCTTTTTAACTGGATATTACCTTCAAAGTCATTCAAGATTATTGAAATTGGGTTGTGGACTATCCCATTTGTGACCCGTACATTATTACAGCTTAATTAGAGATCGAGAGTGACTCTCCAAAAGCCATTCTCAGGTACTCTTTGACATTTTGAAACATAATGACCATTTGATTTTCGAGGTCGTGAATCGAAGGAATATTCTTGTCTGACTTGACATTCTAGCTAGAATGGAATCAGCCTTCGATTGTTTTGAATAATTGGCAAACCTAACAGTGAGGCTCTATTTATTTCCTAGATGTAGAGATTCAGGATACGATAATACTCCAGTAACAAGTCTAGCATCGAAAATTAAGAGCCAATTCCAAAGAAAAGCTAGTCCCTATCTCGATCAAAAATTAAATTAACCAAAAGATCATTCTCCCCCTCTATTCTCAGGAGTTATTCTCATAATTCGTTTGGCTGCAACTTCCCCTGATGCATGCCTTCTGCAGGACCACATCATAGATTTAAATTCGCCAGTCCCCCATTATTCCGCCAGCAACTTTTCAATGTCAACCGACTTCCAAAAACTCACAGCTCAGCAAGAATCGCTCAATTGGGACTTAAGCGCCGACGACATCGTCCAGCAGGCCAAGGACTATGTGGCCTATGACGTGGAATTCAACGACCGTATTGCCGCCATTGAAAACCCCACCGTGGAAAACGTGTTGATGCCGGGCATTAAGCACGAAAACGAGACCGACTGCAAGCACGGCCAGCTCAAACTCCTCAAGGAAGTTTCGGCGGACAAAAAGATTCGGGACGCTTCTGACGAGGCAGAGCAGATTTTGGAGCAAAATGCTATCAAGCAAGCCTCCAGAGCGGATGTGTTTCGGGTTTACAACAAACTCTGGGAGAAAATAGGAGATTATCCTAACGTGCACCCCGAGCACCGCATGTGGCTCAAAAATGTCGTCCGGGACTACAAGCGGGTCGGATTGGACTTGCCCCAGGACAAGCAGGACAGAGTCAAACAGCTCCAGAGTGAGTTGAGCAGCTTGAAGCTGCAATTCATGAGGAACCTCGGGGAAGAAAACGGCCACGTGGCGTTCACCAAGGACGAGTTGGACGGCGTGCCAGCGTCGGTGTTGGAGCAGCTTGCAACCACCAATGACGGCAAGTACAAGGTCACTTTCAAAAACACGGAAATATGGCCCGTGTTGAAACACGCCCGAAACGAAAAGACCCGGCAGACGGCTTTCATGGCAAACGAGAATAAGTTGCCGCAAAACGCTGAGCTTTTGGCCAAGATCATTCCGGTCAGATACGAGATCGCCAAAACGTTGGGCTACAAGTCGTATTCGGAGTACGTGATGGAGTTGCTCATGGCCAAAACTCCCGAAACCGTGTTTGAATTCTTAGACGATTTGCACGAAAGGCTTCATCCTTTGGCCCAAAAAGAGCTTGATCAGATGCTCAACTTCAAAAACGAGGAATTGGCCGCTCGGGGCTTGCCTCCACTGGACCAATTGTTCCCTTGGGACCGTGACTTCTACAACAACTTGCTCTTGGAGAGGGACTTTCAGGTGGACAATGAGAAGATCTCTGAGTATTTCCCGCTCGAGCCCACCATCGCCAAAATCCTCGAAATGTACGAAGACTTGCTCGACGTCAAGTTCTTCAAGGTCAAGAACCCGGACAGGGCCACGGTGTGGCACGAGGACGTGCTCAAGTACGCCGTGTTTCTGAACATCAAGCAAGGTTCGCCCAAAAACGAGTTCATGGGCTGGATGTTGTTTGATCTTCACCCAAGAGAGGGCAAATTTTCCCATGCCGTCCAAGTGGTGATTGGTCTGACTTACACCAAGGAAGACGGGTCTAGAGAGCCCTCCCACAACGCATTGTTGTGCAATTTCACCAAACCTACGAAGAACAAGCCAGCGTTGTTGAAGCACAGCGAGGTGGCCATATTCTTCCACGAGTTGGGCCACGGCATGCACAACTTGCTTACCCGTACCCAAACCGCCCGTTTCCTGGGATTCAGCGTGCCAAAGGACTTCGGCGAGTGTCCATCACAGATGTTGGAGTTTTGGGCGTGGTCCAAAAACGAGCTTCGGACATTGCTGGGCCACTACCAGACGGGCGAGCCTATCCCGAACACTTTGATTGACCAAGTGATCAAATCCAAGCGTTTGAATATCGGTTTAGGGAAGGCCCACGCCTTGTTTATTTCCTACTTCGACATGAAGCTCCACACGGTCTCCACCAAAGAGGAAATCGAGAATTTGGACATCACGAAGTTGTGGAACACTTTAAGAAAGGACATGGGTTTGATTTATGGCGGAGGGGAAAGTTTGAGGTACGCTAATATTGTCCACTTCACGGGGGGCTACGAGTCAGCCTACTACGGTTACTTGTATTCTGAGCTGCTTGCCAACGACATTTTCCACACGCTTTTCGAGAAAGACCCTATGAATGTGAAGAACGGGCTCAGATACAGAGACATTCTTTTGGCCAACGGCGCGGCCAAGGATCTTGATGAGATTTTGGAGGAGTTGTTGGGACGCAAGCCAAACTCGGAAGCGTTCCTCAAGGAGATTTTTGGTTGAAAGAGTAGGCACCCGTAAGTCATGATTCTCAGGAGGTGACTGATCAGCGATGGAACATAGTCATCAGTCGTGAGCTATTGCTCACTGAATTTTGCACCCAAATGACATCAGCAATTCCTGACATGCTGTTCATGAGCAAGCAGTCGCCCGCTTTAATTGGTTTTATTTGTTGAATAAATTTTTTTCATCGTGATGTTCAATTGTAGGCTCTTTCAATCTACGTCTACACTCTTTTCAATACTGATTCATTACTCATGCCTCCTCAGAAGCACTCTCGAACGGAGTGAGCTTGGCGGTACCCTCGGCCCACGAAACACCACCGTAGGTGACGTCCTTGATGGCCTTGATGATGTCCTCGAGGCTGCCTCTCACCTGCTTGGTGGAGTCTCTCTCTCTCAACGTCACGGTGTTGTCCTTGACGGTGTCGAAGTCGATGGTGATGCCGAACGGCGTACCCAACTCGTCGTTTCTGGCGTATCTCTTACCGATCGAGGCGGACGAGTCGTCCACCTTGAAGGGCACCTGCTCCTTTCTCAAGGCGGCGGAGATCTTCTTGACGAGCGGCGTCAAGTCGGCGTGGTTGGACAATGGCACCACCAACACCTTGGTGGGGGCCACCAATGGAGGCAACGACAACACGCATCTGTCGGCGTCGTCGGGTCTGCTCCAGAACTGGTGCTCGAAGATGGAGTAGAGGATACGGCCGATACCGAAGGAAGGCTCGATAACGTTAGGGGTGAACTCCCTCACGTGCTCGACTCTGGTCACCTTGGCGATCTTAATCAAGTCGTCTTGGATCTCCACTGGAGACTCGATGCCTGGCACCTTCAACGTGATCTTGCCGGACTCCAACTCCTTGGCCAAGTCCTCCAACTCGCACTGGGTTCTCTCGGCCAAGAACTTTTGCACGGCACCGGCGTCCTTTCTGAACTTGGGGCCGAACTTCTTCTTGTCGATGTCGCACTCGAACTTCTCCACCGTCACGGGCTCGGGCAACGACTGTCTGACCACCAACTTCTCGTTGGTTCTAGCTGCGTGCACGCTCAAGTCGTAGGCGGATCTGTCGGCGCAACCAACACACTCGATCCAGCCGTAGGAGGTCTGCAACTCGGCGTCCCAGCAGTCGGAGGCGTAGTGGGCCATTTCGTTGGACAAGTGCTGTCTGAAACGCAATCTCGTGGCGTCCACACCGATCTTGAGCAAGAACGAGTAGATCCGGGCAATGAAGTAGCCCAACGTCTCGTTGTCGACCATACCTTCGGCCACGGCCTCGCCAATCGTCTTCTCGACCAACTCGTTGGAGCCGGACTCCTGCACACCCTTGGGCAAGAAACGCAACTTGGTGTCGGCGACGTCGGCGAAACGTGGGTGGCTCTTGTCGGCGGGGTCGACGAAGTGCTCGATCTCGGCCATCAAGAACTCTCTCACACGCAACAAACCGGCTCTGGGCGAGATCTCGTTACGGAAAGACTTACCGATGGAGGCGGAGGCAAAGGGCATTCTCTCGTTGTTGCACTCCAACAACTTCGAGAAGTTCAAAAACTGGCCCTGGGCAGTCTCGGGACGCAAGTAGCCCTTCAACTGGCCGGAGGGGCCGATGGCAGTCTCGAACATCAAGTTGAACTCCACAGGTGGCTCCAAGGCTCCACCGGTAGCAGGGTTGGTGATGTCGTACTTGCGGATCAAGTCACCCAATTGCGGGCCCGAGAAACCGTCGATCTGGTTCAAGACGGTCTCGTACTCGTGCACCAAGGCGTCGTCCAACTTGACGTTCTTGATTTCCTTGACCTTCTTTTTGCGCTTCTTCTTCTCGTCGCTCTCGTCCTCGACCACGGTCTCGCCCCGGGCAGCCTTGTCACCCTTCAAACGGGCCTCCAAAACCTCTTCCACCAAGTGGTCGGCCCGGAAAATCTCGCCGGTTTTCAAGTCACGGCACATCCAGTCGGCGAACTTGTCCACGTGGCCCGAGGTCTTGAGCACCTCGTGGGGCGTCAACATGGTGCAGTCGACCTCCAACATGTCTTCCTCCAAAATGAAGTGTTTTCTCCATGTGTCGACGACGTTGGCCTGGAAGGCACAACCTGGGGGGCCGTAGTCGTAGAGACCGGAAACACCGCCGTAGATTTCAAAGGCGGGGGCAAAGAAAAAGCGTCTTTTGAGCACCTGCTCGAGCGCCTCTCTGGAGAAGGGCACGGATCTGGACATCTGGAGCAAGCGGAGCGTTTGGCGAAACAGAATGGTTGATGGGAGAAAAAGTGCGTGAAAATCTGGACTGGTCTGGATATATGGTGGATGTAGGTTACAACACAAAAAAAAACAGAAAACTTAGCAGCTGATTCAAAAATATTTTTTTTTGTTTTGAGTTAGATTATTTTCGTTTAAATCGTTGTCTCAGTTATTTATGTCAATGGGTGAGTCAGTCTGAGTCACTCGGGTTCGGACTTCTCACCACTTCCACACTAAAACCTAGATTCTCACTACAAAACCGTAACAGTCATTCCATTTACTCTTCGTCCATGACCTAGAATTTTGAGTCAATTTGTGTTTTGTGAACTCAAAGTGACTCTTTCTTTTCTTTACACCAATTAGTATGTAGTTTGTATTGTCTCGATCTAAACCTGCTTCTTCGACTCCCTCACCAACTCGAGGTCCTCCGAACCAAGGTACCGCAGCGCAATCCAGTAGTAAAGCTGCGAGTATGGGTAGGCAGTGGAGTTCACTCCGTTCTCAGTGTACCAGGACACACAGCCTCCGAACTCGGTACCAAAGACGGCCAGCTTGAGCTGTTGTTGCGTTCTCTCGAACCACCGGTAGTAGGCGCTCTCCTTGACCGTCACAGACTTCAACTTGCCACCAACAATGTCGGGAACGTACCGGGCTGCAAAAGCAACAGCGTTCTCACAGGCAGAAACCACCGAGAAGTGGCCAGTGGCGGAGTTGGGTCCGGCAATGAAGAAGTAGTTGGGGCAGTCACGCACCATCACCGTCTTGTAGGCGGTGACACCCTCCTTCTTCCACGTCTCGTTGACGTCGTAGTTGTTCCGGCCAATAATCTTCATACCGTAGAAACTCCGAGACACGTTGTAGCCCGTGCAAGCGACGATGGCGTCGGCCTTCAACTTGCGGCCGTCCTCCAAGATGACGTGGTGCTCGGTGACTTCTTTGATGGGCGAGTCGGTCAAATCAAATTTGGGGTTATTGAGCGACGGCACATACTTGTAATCGAAGATGAGACGTTTGCAGCCCAACTTGTAATCGGGAATGAGCATATCCTGGTATTTTTTCGGAGCGGTGGAGTGAATGTAATGGGTGGACAACTTGGTATTGATCCAACGGACAACTCTTGAGAGAAGCGAGTTACCCTGGTAGAGTGGGTACCGAGACTCGGCACCAAGAATGATCATCCACCGGATGAAAAGGAGTCCCAAACGGAACCCAGACAACCACCGGTACATGGTGTAGAGAAATGCTGGGAGCGGAGGCGAGATCCAGTGCTTGGACCGGAAAATCTGCGTCACGGACTTGGCGTCGATTTCGTCCATCAATGCCGGCACGACCTGCGCTGCCGAGCAACCGTTGCCAATAACGATCACGTCCTTGCCCTTGAGGTCCACCGAGTGGTCGTAGAGGGCAGAATGCATGTACGTACCCTTGTACTTATCCTTGAGGCCTGGGAAATTAGTGTCATTTGGGTAAACGAGACCACCCTGGCATTGCATGACGACCTTGGCAGTGTGCTGGTACCGTTGACCGGACTTCACGTTGAGGGCATCAATAACCCAGACACCACGGGCCTCGTCCCACTTGGCCTGCAGAACGGCCGTCTCAAAGCGAGTCCTTTCGGCCAAATTGTACTTCTTCACCACCGTCAAGATGTACTCTTCCATCTCGTATTGTGGTGGACGCAAGTCACTCCAGTTGCTGTTCAAGTCGGAGTGAAGCGAGTACCACAAGGCAGGAATGTCACTGGCGCAGCCGGGATAGGTGTTGGCCCACCAAGTTCCGCCCCAATTGTTGTGTTTTTCGAAGACAACGAAGTTGTCGGTCTTCAACTTTCTTCTGCACATGACAGCCGACGTCAAGCCGGAGAAACCGGCGCCGATGATGGCGATGTCGGACTCGCTGTGGATGATGGGCAACTTTTCATTAACCTCAAGTGTGGGGTTGGGCTTCAACACGCGAGCGGCATCTTTGGGATCAATTCTGTACTTTTCGGGGTGCTTCTCCGAGTCGTGAGCGGTGGAAACGACGGACATAGCAATTTGGGTGTTGGTCAAATTGCTGGGGACCGCTTGCTTTATACTGTTTTTGGATCATGTGACAGTGCTGCGAGATGTGGAGACCGCGGAAATTCATGCAAGGTACGGGATTCGCCTTCGGAAGCTTTGGAACGGTGGGTTTGGGGTTAAAAAAATGTCTCTATAAAGAGACTGACTTCCATGTCCTTGCTAGCTGCTCCGTTATTTTTTTTTCGACTCTTTTCCCGCTCTTTCTCCCCGTCCGACACTCTCTCGGGTCCAATTTTTCATGTTTAGCCGCGCTTCCCCACATGAGCGCATGCGCACGAGAAGGGCCGGATATACGAATTATGTCCGCTGAGATTGCTGATATCTCCGCTATGATTGCTTAAATCCGGCATCTTCCATGAGCAGCTCTTCATCATAATCATCGATGTCGCTATTGACAAGAAATTTTGAGGCGATGACGAAAAACGTCACCACACACGTGACGCCAAAGACCTTGTCCGACCACGTGTCGATGAACTCCACTTCCGTGAGCATTTGTGCCAATGTGTTTGCAGCCGAATCGGATGAAAGGGACAAGATCCGCAGGAGCTGCTCTGCAGACTCAACGGGCAAGTTGGACCGGATCAAAAGCGCGGTTGCAATGACGTAGATGGCCAAAAACTCGCTCACAATGAGGTTTTTGAGCCAGCCCTTGACCAGCGAGTCGACAGTAGTACCCGTGGGCAAGAAACGGCCCAACGACTTGAACGTGGTGATGACGTTTTGAAACGAGCACACAAACAAGGAGCCCGAAAGCACAAAACTCACCTGGTTGATGAGCTGTGTCTCGGACATTGGGAGGTATCCAAAGGCGCCCTGGATGATTTTAGCAACCGTGATAGCCAAGGCGTCCTTGGTATTTTTGTTTAACGATTCCGAGCTTTGCGGGTCGTCGATGACGTTGCTGCTGTCGTGGAGCGACGAGCTCCAGAAATAATGGTACGGGAGCCGGAGCAAAAGCACGTTGCCCACTCTGTAGACGCAATAAAGCGAAAAGCACACGTTGAAAACCCGGATCAACGAGTAAAACTTGGGCCGCAGGCCGTCGGCCAACACGTCGGCCAATTCCCGGGCCAAATCCTTGTAGATGTGGTTTTTGAGGTCCAGCAACGACGCAATTTCCGTGGCCAACTCGGTTTCTTCGCTGGCTCCAAACCCAGGTAGACTTGTGAACGACTGCACCCGGTTCAAAAGACCCTTCCCGGCACCTTTGAGCAGCCTGACGGTGCCCTTTTCTTGCAGATTGTACACGGTACCACCCTGGGTCGCCCGGAGTGCATTGAGTTCCAGCTGGCGCTTGTTCTGGAGCATTTTCGTGGAGTTGTACGACTGGATGAGCTCGTTGAGGCGGGCCTCGGCGGATTTCGTCAGCCGGGGCCGTTTCGCTTGCGCCTTGTCCAACCAGAACGTGTGCATGGGTGTCAGAATGGAGCCCACGCCCGAAAGCACGGCGGTGATGGTGATTCCGGCCAACACCACATCGTTGGTCTTTTCCCTGATGTAGGTAGGCGACGTATCGGCACCGCTGAACGAGGCAATGGACCCGAATTTGTCCAAAAGAAAGTACCAGAGCACCCACAAACCCCAAATGGCTGCTGTCCTTGCCAAGCCCAGAAACAGCCTGAGGGACATCGCCAGCGGTAGATCCTGGTTCACATATAGCAGGAACACAAGCAATGGCTGCATCATCGTCACCATGACGACCAATGACGTGATAACCAAGCGGAAAACCTGCAAATCGACCGTCAGCGAGCCGAAAAGTTGCACCATGAGAAGCACCACCAACACGATCGAAAACGCTATTGTCACGGAGAAGAAAAGGCCAATAACGAAATGGATGCTGCTGTGGTTTCGGCCCAAGTTGTCCACGTCGGGGCCCCGTTTCAGCTCTGTTTCATCCTCGTCGTCCACGTCGAGGTGGAAGAGCCGCCAGCCCAACGGGCGGTTGAGCCGTGATTCGGCCACGGCGTTGAATTGGCCCTTGCTCACGTGGTCCCGGTGGGTGTAGTTGCGGATGATGTCATGGTCGAACACGTAGCGGTACGCCCACACCGTGCAGCCGCCGAAGAAGAGCGCTAGCACGAGAAGGGACAACATGGTGAAGGTGTTGGTAGGAGTAGAGAATCAGCTGATGCAGGTCAGGTGATGGTTGATGCGACTGAGGTGGATCAGAGAAGCGGGAAAGTATAGGTTTACTAAACTAGATGGAGACATGTTCTGAGAATATTCAAAAGCATTTAAAAGAATGGACTTTGAATGATACTTTGACTCAGATAATGACAAAAAAGAAAATTACAGATAGAAACTAGATCATTTGTATGGAGTCCCTTTTCTCTGTCACCTGACCGCAGTCAGGTGACGGCGACGTCGCACATCTACAACTCACCAAAAAATTATCACCACACCAAAATGGCCATCATGCGGTTGAGATCGGAGAAGAAGATGCGCAAGCATCTCATCGAGCAGATGAAGGCCCGCAAGGTGCTCGGCGCCCGCATCGCCGAGGGCACCAAGTCGGCCCGCGAGCTCCAGGACTTGCGTCTTGGGCCGCAGGTGTTCATGTTCAAAAACCTCTTTTCGGGCCAGGTCTTGTACCTGCAAGTGCCCGGCTTCCACCAGGACCAGCTCGACCAGCAGTTCCAGCGGCCCAACTGGGAAAACCGCAAGCCCAGCCGCAGAAACGATCTTTGGCGCATCATGTGCGTGGTGAACTTCAGCAACTACGACCACGCCGTAGCCGCCTTCAACGGACTCGTGGACTTGCGCACGGCGCGGGACGTGCATTTGCAAAAGGAGGCCCAGGCCATGCGCCGGAAAAACGAGGACGGCAACATCTGGTATTCGGGCCAGTACCGCCCTACATACTCGCAAGAAGCAGTGGCTGACTTAGCCCATGTCATTGACGAGTTCGAGTTGGGCAACACCACTGCGTTCTGGGAGTCCTTGTGGAGAAAGGGCGAGGACCACCACTGGCGCCAGGACTTGGTGGAGCACGAGAGCTTGCCTGCCTTCAATGCTAAACACCAGACGGTGATGTTGGACGAGATGAGGGAGATGGCCGTGCGGGCGTTTGCGGCCGAGGCCGCAGCAGAGGCAGCAGAGGCCACGACCGAGGCCGCCGAGGCTGCTTAATGTACATAGAAGATCGAATGATCAAAAGAGGAATGAACGAAAAGAGACAGGATTGAAGGATTGAGGTAGGTAAAAGTGTAGATGACGAAGATTTTGGGCCAGTACGTTTGGTATCTTTTTTCGATATTGGCTGTGATCCTTCGATGCTGATTGTCCAAAGCGTTGTATACTGCTGGGAGTTTCAATAGTGCGATGAACTCTTTTGCAATCATTTGCGTTAAATTTGAAATGATTATGGCGACAAGATTTGAATAAGTATAAACCAATTCTACTTACATTATTCCTGTTTTTTTTTTTTTTTCGGTGAGATTCTTTTTCACTCTACTCAGTTTTTCATCGTGATCTTATCAGCGTTGACGGGCTTCTTTTTGCAGTAAACGAAAATTCTGCAAGTCCGAAAACTACAGTTAGATCCATAATATCATTTTCCAGTGAAAATCGTCATAAAACAACACTCACCACAATCCCACCATTCCATTTTGAATGTGTGGCACTGTGGCGGCGGCTTGCGCAAGCCGCCTGCCTAATGAGGCAGTTTTGCGCGCGGCCCCGTCTACATCGTCATCTCCACGCCACAACCACCCGCCATGGCCTTTTTCTACACTAAACAAATGGGCAACGGCTCGGTGGAGTCCAAGTTCCGGCTTGACGTGGGCCGCCCGCGTGATACTCCAGCTCGCGAGCCGGCAGCGGCCCTCCCGAAGGAGAAAGCGGACCTGAACTGTACCCGCTGCTACAGAATCAAGCGAAGCTGCTCGAGAACGCTCCCCCTGTGTGACTTGTGTCTGCGGTTGAACTACCGCTGTGAATATGTGGACCGCAAGTTCAAGCGGGCGAAACGAGAACCAGAGCGGATGGCTATACGGGATATTGTGGATCCTACGACAGAAGCTGGTCTGAACTCGAATACCAGAGAGACTAGTGTGGAGAAGCGGACTTCTAGCGAAGAAAAGGAGACGTTGACGGAAGACACAGAGACGGAAAACGTGGTGAAAACAGCAACTCAGTCAAAGTCGGGAAGTGAAGTAGCTCGAGTTCTGAGTGAGCCACAACTGAAAGAGTCTCCGACTTGGGAAAGATCACTTACAAAGGAAAGTCCCGGAGTACAGTCTAAAAGTCCTGAACTACTATCAAGAAGCCCCGAGGAAGGCAGCTCGAAGGAAGGTAGTCCGAAACTGACAGAGGGCCAGGATTCAGAGACCTTCCACAACATCGATCTTCCCAGCACATTACCCCCGGTTCGCCCGCCCCACCGGCGACTCACCAAGACCCGAGGGTCCGTGACCTCGCTAGACCGCCAGCTCATGTCGCTGGCCGTGGCACCCTCGGTTCCCAAGTTGGAAGAAGAGTTTCTCGTGGTGCAGCCCATCAGCGATGTCAGTCTCCCGTCGGCTTTTGTCCACGCTTTTTTCTCCAACTACGAATGGAAGTACCCATTTTTGAGCCGGCCCGAGTTCTACGCCCGCTTCCAAAACCTCCAGTTCCACAACGAAACGTTTGTGCAGGTGGATGTCTACATGGTGATGGCCATTGGGTGTCTTGTGCACGACGCCAGCTACGGCACCCGGCATTACAGTCTGTTTTTCAGCGACTCGTTGATCGAGTCCGCGATTGAGATTGTCACCGGCAATTTGGCCGAAAACGACGTCCACAGAGTCCACATCATCATACTTCTTGCTATTTATGCTGCTACTGTCAGCAACACCGACTTGCTCTGGAGCCTCCAGGGCTTCCTCAACCGCTTGGTAGTGGGGCTCTGTGACTTCCGGGTGAACACCAAGTCTTCACTCGGAATTCAAAGAATTCCACCCCGCACGTTCTGGACCGTGTTCAACCTCGACAAGGAGTTCTCACTTCTAATGGACAAACCCAGTCTGTTTGTGCCGACGCAAATCATTGCTGTTTCAGACAATTTTGCACCCACCTTGGTGAATGGCGAGCTGGAGAAAACCGGCCAGCTCATGGGCGCCGAAGTGGAGCTCCACAAGTTGCACGACCGGCTCCTCTCGCTAAGGATCGGGTTACAGGAAGTCACCAAGGAGGCGTTAAGTCTGTATTTGGCCGATTTGGAGAAATGGCGGGCACTGATTCTGCTGTTGATTCTGGCCGAGTACGCTGGGCTGGCGCTTTTGCAAAATTTCCAGGGCTTGGTCAATTTGGACTACCACTTTCTTTTGATCCAGTTAGACCAGTTCTTCAGCACCGGTGCCAACCAACTCACACTCCAGTTCTTGTCCAGCTCGTTCAGTCTCCTTCTTTCGGAGCAGGCAGACAAGAAGGAACTGGTGGGGTCTACGGTTTTCTCTGTGTTCTGGTTTTTGAAATTATTTCATGTTGCCGACCACACTTTCGAGTCCTTGGTGAGGCTCTTGCGGAAAGACACACAAAGGGCCGAGCTTGTGGTGCGGTTGAACGATTTCAACGGAAATGTGCAGCTCATGGCCAATCTCGTGACGTTTGTGGTCAATAGCAAAGTGGCTCCAGATGCATTTGCGGCAAAGTTGACGCTGTACACGGAGAAATTGAAAAGCTTGAACGGTAAGCTTGGGGCTTTCAATCCTTTGATGGCGGACAAGGCCGCGTTGGAGAGATTGGCAGGAGAGATTGAAGAGGTAACGAGTGTATAATGGGAACGGAAGGGAAATGTTATTAAGTGGAATGTAGATAGAAAGTTGGTGCATGAAAGACTTTTTTCGACTACGGAGAATGGCTCGTTGAAATTAGTCAATGGCAGTTGCAATCGCACCCTGGGATTTAGTAGCCTCGAGCATTTGCGGCTAAAAAGCAAAAAAAAAAAACAGTTTCGAATTGAATAAGCTCAAAATGACATCAATTGAATGAATTTCACCCAGCTCGAAAATCATTCACCCCCTTGTTTTCTACCAATTGAGTATGATCTCTACCCGATCCACTGTTTGTTGGACACCCGGACACCGCGCGCAGTGGCAAGTCACCACCCCACTACTACTACAACGCACAATCACCACAAACCACCACAACTAATATGCCACCAAAAGCCGATTGGGACAAATACGTCGCGCCCGACGAAGACGAAAAGGAAGAGAAGATCGTGCCGCTCAGCGAGGGCGACATCCAGGTCTTGAAAACGTACGGCGCCGCGCCATACGCCGACCAGCTAAAAAGGATCGAGAAGGACTTGAAGGACATCGAAAACAAGATCAAGGAGAACGTGGGCATCACGGAGTCCGACACTGGCTTGGCCGCACCCCACTTGTGGGACGTGATGGGCGACAAGCAGAGAATGTCGCTGGAACAGCCGTTGCAAGTGGCCCGGTGCACCAAGATCATCGACGCCACGGCGCCACCGCCGCAGTTGGACTTCTTGGCCAACGCAGACAACAAGCTGAAGTACGTGATCAACATCAAGCAGATTGCCAAGTTTGTTGTGGGCCTCGGCGAGCGTGTGTCGCCAACTGATATCGAAGAAGGCATGCGGGTCGGCGTGGACCGCCACAAGTACGAGATCCAGTTGCCCTTGCCGCCACGGATCGATCCCTCGGTCACGATGATGACGGTGGAGGAAAAACCGGATGTCACGTACGGCGACGTGGGTGGGTGCAAGGAGCAAATCGAGAAGTTGCGGGAGGTGGTGGAGCTTCCGCTCCTCTCGCCCGAGCGCTTTGTCAAGTTGGGCATTGACCCTCCAAAGGGTATCCTTTTGTACGGACCTCCCGGTACGGGTAAGACGCTTTGTGCACGTGCGGTGGCCAACAGAACGGACGCTACATTTATCCGTGTCATTGGCTCTGAGTTGGTGCAGAAGTACGTGGGTGAGGGTGCCCGTATGGTGCGGGAGTTGTTCGAAATGGCCCGTACCAAGAAAGCCTGCATCATTTTCTTCGATGAAGTCGACGCCATTGGCGGAGCCCGTTTCGACGACGGTGCTGGTGGTGACAACGAAGTCCAAAGAACCATGTTGGAGTTGATCACGCAGTTGGACGGTTTCGACCCCCGTGGTAACATCAAGGTGATGTTCGCCACCAACAGACCCAACACGTTGGACCCCGCATTGTTGCGGCCGGGCAGAATCGACCGTAAGGTGGAGTTCTCGTTGCCGGACTTGGAGGGCCGTGCCAACATCTTCCGCATCCACGCCAAGACCATGAGTTGCGAGAAGGACATCCGGTGGGAGTTGATCTCCCGGTTGTGCCCCAACGCCACGGGCGCCGAGTTGCGGTCCGTGTGCACGGAGGCCGGGATGTTTGCCATCCGGGCCCGCAGAAAGGTGGCCAACGAGAAGGACTTCTTGTCGGCGGTGGAGAAGGTCATCAAGGGCAACTTGAAGTTCAGCTCCACGTCGCAGTACATGCAATATAATTAGTGAAGGAAGGTTTCATTATGATCCGGCTGTATATCTCTCCTCCTGTAGTCTCTCTCGATCCTTTTCGTTCATTACTCTATTTACAAGGCTAGTCCCACCAGGAAACACAGCCCATGCCGTCGGTTTGGCACGACGCTATCAACGCGTACGGCGGCGCCTTGGTCAGCTCGTCTAGCCCCAAAGCCTCTGAACTCGATTTTGGCTTGATGTTGACGAAAACCTCTTCTTCGACCCGGAACCGGATCTTTTCGTTGATGTCAATGAACAACTCACTTTCTTCGTCGGGCTTCCACACCCACGCCTTTTCCACGGGCTTGAAAATACACCCTTCGAACAAGTAGTCCTTGGGAATGAAGATCTCGTCGAAAAACTGCATGCGGACCTTGATTCCCTCCGCCAGACAATCGGCCACCCAGCCGGTCAAGATCTCGCCAATGAACGGCTTCCACACCGCCATGCGGAACTGCACTTCCACATACGATCCACCGTCGCCGGGCCGGAGCAAGCCGTCCTTGATGTCGGAAACGTCCCACACGGAAACCGCGAGGCCCAAGTTGGAAATGACCTTGTTGGAGTATTTCTGGTGGAGCTCGTCCTTGATCACGTGGTGGATCGGGACGTTGAACGCCTGGGGCGGGACCCGGATCAAGTCTGAAAACTCAGAGAGAATGAACATTTATGCGAAAAGATAATGCAGATACTCGAGTTGAGCAGATGATTCGAAGTTGAGCAGATGAAGGTGTTGTGCGATATGCCTGTATCGCGATGAGGTGCGATGTCTCACCAATACACCATTACCAAGGTAACAGTCAACCATTGACCAAATTTGATTTAATTGACAACTTTGTTTCACGTTGTTCATCTGGTTTCACTCTTGCCTCAGATTGTATCAGATTTGACTCATCCAGTTTCATTGTTGTCCCCATAGTTCGTCATTGAGTATGCCCCGGTACAGCTCCAAACTGTCGGACCGCCGGCTTGCCAGCGGCAAACGACCTGAATCGTTTCTTCACAGCGCCCCCTCAACCCCAAAGTTGGACAATTCCAAAGCGTGGAACCCCAAACATTTCCGTCTTTTCGTGGGAAATTTGGGCGAAGACGCCAACGACGACATTCTAGCCGCCGCCTTTGCCAAATACTCCATCAGCAAGGCGAAAGTTCCAACTGACCCGAAAACTGGGGCTAACAAGGGGTACGGCTTTGTCGCCTTCCCGTCCGCTGACGACTATTTGAAAGCATTCAAGGAGATGAACGGGAAATATGTGGGGCAACGGCCCGTGCAGCTCAAGCGGGCTGAAGGAAAAGTGAAAAAGTAAGAAAGTCGGAATAAGAAGTGAAAAGAGGAGGGAACAGAACTAAGAAGAGAAAATTTATCTCTACATTTTCTTCTATTCTCTTTTCTTGTTTGTCCTTGTCTATCCTACATTTCTTTGGCCGCGCAAAAATATCACCACCATGATGTCTCTTCGGGCGCTCCGTGTGAGCTTCCCCCGCCACACTGGCCCAGTGTCGTTTCTCCGTTTCAACTCGAAATTGCCGGAAAACTTCGACCCCAAGAAAAACATCCTCTCCGAGGGCGAGTGGAAACACTTGAAGCAGCACATCCCCGGTGAAGCCACCCAGACCAACGAGCTTCGAGACCGGATCCCAAAATTCCCGCTCTCCAAGGAAGCCGTGCCCACGTTGTTGCCCCGGCCCGGCGTGCCCCGTGTGGGCCCCAACATGTCGTTTCGCCAGGTGATCCAGATCCTCAAGAACAAGACCCAGCCTGAACTCATCTACGAGTCGGAACCGCACCGGCTCTACTTCCTCGGCTGTTTCTGCTGTGCCGTGGTGTTTGCCGTGTACGGCTGCGTGTTGCTTGAGTTCTCGTGGTTCCAGCTGAACAAGGACTACGAGGAAAACGCCAAGGAGTTGGACGAGCCCCTCAGGAAGAGGCAGTGGCTCTTCGATTTGGGCAAGTACGCCTCCATGGGTGCCACTGCACTTTTCCTCGCCTACCACTTCGCCACGTTCCCCACCAGACTCATCCGCAGAATGTGGTACCTCCCCGGCCCGGTGGAACACATCCGGTTCACGTCGTACCCACTCATTCCAGGCAAACCCACGCCGGTGTACACGGTGCCATTGCAGGATTTGGTGAGAAAACATCAGGCACGTGTGTGGACGGGCAAAGGTTTCTATGGTACTGCTGACAAGTCGCTTTTCTTCTTCGTTTTGAAGGAGGTGCTGCGGAAAAAGACCTGGGTGGTGGACAGAAAGGGCTTTTTCTGGTCCGACGGACGGGTGTTTGACCTCTTGTTCGGAAAGGAAACCATTGCTGCTGCTGAAGCGGGCATTCCTTATGACGAGCAGATCGGCATTGTCAACCGTGAGTTGAAAAAGAAGAGAAAGGAGCTCAGAGACAAACATGGCATGTTCTACCAGTTCAAGCTTGGAGCCAAGGAGGCCCAGGAGGATGTGAAGTCGGCCACGAGCTACGTGAAGCAGCTTTCGTCGCGGAAGCCAAAGGGACCAAAAGCCTTGCCAAAGAACAAAAAATAGTGTAAATAGACAACTGCAAAGATGAGTTTAAAACTGAAAAAATTGAGTAATTGCAAAAAAAGAATTGATTTCGCCCAGGATCGAACTGGGGACGTTCTGCGTGTTAAGCAGATGCCATAACCAACTAGACCACGAAACCAATTTCTGAAATGGAATTCGCCGAAACAGCCCGCCGCAAGCGACCCTTCTAGAAGTGCTACACATTGTAACTAGGGTGAATTATTTCAGAGAGCTATTTATCTTTTTCCAAGTCATTTGCTTCGAGCGATTGTTCGATCACCCACCGCTTCACTTCATCATAAGTGCTCAATGCCACAGAGTAACTGAGATCTTGCAATGTCCGATCCAAACCTCCCTTAAAAGCTCGAATTACCCGGCCGTGGTTCTGTGGATCCACAAATGGCACCAAAGTGTCGAATTGGTCCACGTATTCCTGAAGCGATCCCTTTTGTCTGAGATTTTCGATCTTGTCGATCACGTAGCACCGGTTTCCGTGCTTGGCCCTGGCGTCGGCCACCACTTTTTTCTTCAAATCTTGCAACGTGAATTCTTTTCCAGTGATTGAACTGACCTCGTTTTCGAGATCAATATAAGCCTGGAGTGTGGGATGGGCCCGGGCCGCTATGGCATCTAAAATGTCGCTGGTGGAAACCCGGAGCCGCTTAATTTTCGCCTCATAATCGGAAAGTTTTTTGTTTACGTACCGCCAGGTCTCCTGGCCCGTGATGATCGGAACTGCCACGTTGCGGAACTTGGCCAAATCGCCATAGTAATTGTCGCTGGCAGTCCATTCTTTGTATGTGTTTTCGCAATCGTCTTCCTTCTTTTCTTCGGTTAACGTGCGGAGTGACTCCTCCAATTCTCTTCTGGCATTGAGTTTTTTCAATTCCTCGAAATCGGTGGGATCGTCGCTGAAAGTGCTGCTTTGGTTGTTCATTGGCGACAGAGTGGGGAGATTTGAGATCTCTCCAGCAATGAGATTGGGCTGAGCCATGGTGGATTTCGACTTTTGAAAAGTATCGAACTTTATACGCCGATTGGATCGACATTTTGGCAAAGTGGAGAAATGAGCTTGTTCTTTCTGTGTGGAGGTGAATCCCAGTTTTATTAGATTTTATTGGAAAGTGCTGCGGTTGCAAAATAATGCAATTACACCGAGAACTCGCGGATTTGCAATCTGATATTGAATGCAATTCACTAAATAGGTTCCTGACCACGAACATCATGAACCGGGAATTTTAAGTTTCAAGGCCGGCTGTCTAAACTCATAGAATAATGGATAATGAGATCAACAAAGCTGATTCGCATTAATTGCACACTAAGAGATACCAAGCTCCAACAAAACTGCATGCACTTATTCACGTTTTGCTACTTGATTTTTTGCCCTATTTTTTTAGCCCTGTTCAAGACCCAGTTCTTGACATCAGGGTATGGGGCTCTGCATCGCCCAAAGACATCAATGAATCTGACAAGAGCTTCATCGCTCATACCCTTGTGCTCGAGGCCAAATAGAAATGCCTTTGTTGCTTCCGTCCGGTGGTACTGGTCATGGGCACTTTTCTTCAAAAACACGTGTGGTACCAATTCGTCAAAGTAATCCACGTAGTCCCTGAGCGAGCCGTCTTGTTCTCTCTCTTGTAGTCTTTTTAAAACCCGACAAGAACCGTGTGAATCACGTTGGCTGAATTCACGAACTGCCATTTGCAACTCGCTCACAGTGTACTCTCGTCCAGTGAGTTTTCGAAAGTCAATTTCGTCCATGAGGTTTTCCCTCAAACACTTTGGGAGCTTTCCGACAACGACATTCACAATGTCAGCCTCGGTGACTTCAAGGTGCCACACTTTTGTCAAGTACTCAGAAAAGTTTGCCTCGTACGTGCAGAGTCTGTCAAACTTTGGAGCTGGGATTTCCTTCAACTTAGCTATTTCCTCGTCGTACACCTCTTTCGGAATTTGATGTTTGCTATGCTTGAAGGCACTGACTCCACCCACAATTAATTCGGTCGGCTCAGTGATTTCGGCTTCGAGGTGTGCCGTGACTGCTTTCAACTCACTTAGGATTGTGCTGAGGGCCTTCAATTTGGCGTTGGCTAGCAGTTCGAGTTTATGCATCTTTGCATCTTGCTCGCTTGTGACAAGTTGAGTTTCCTTGATTATCTTCGATTCGGAAGTCGTGAGGGACATTTTCGATTGTTTTGGGAATCTCACTCCAAAGGCAGTACCCCAAATATTTATTCAGACTCGATTATTTTTGGACGACTATGAGACGTGTGGCCTAGAAGCTGGCTGTGCAAATTTTGCTCACAATACACGTTCGATGAGGTATACATGCAGCTTCAAGAGCATGATTCAGTGAACAGAACAGTTTTGCGAAATGTTCCCTGCCTCGTTGATGTCGAAATGTTCTGTGCCTCGTTGATGTCAAAATGTTCTCTGCCTCGTTATTGTCAAAATGTTTATTCAGATGTTTTAAGAATGAATTTAGATTTATTCTGTCATTGAAACGGTATTCTTTCCAATTGAGTTGGACAAAAAGCGCATCAGCGTCCTAAAATTTCCTCCATTTGGCCAGGTCACGTCAACTTATCAAATGAAATAAGCGCAAAACTTGCCTCAAACGTAGAGCATTGGACATTTGAGCTACAACCGAGCGACTTTATTTTAGAGTGCGACGGTTGCAAATAAATACGATCGTATTGAGACTTTGCGAATTGAAAAGTTGAAAGTGTATAAGTATAGTAAAGCTTATTACAGAGGATTTGAAGTCTTCTCAGAATCCTGAACCCTGTTGAGAACCCAGTCTCTAACTTCTGCGTAAGAACTTTCGGTCAATTCCAGGCCGTCAAAGAACTTGTTACGTCCTTCTTCGCTCAATTTGCAATCCTTAAGTCCATGAAGAAAAGCCTGAATGAAGTCTGCCCGGTTTGAAATTTTCAGCTGGACCCGGAAAGTACCATCATCCATGGGAATGTATGGAGCGACCCGGTCGAAGAGGTTGACGTAGTCTTGAAGCGAGCCATCTTGCTTCTCGTTTTTCAATCTTGCCAAAATATAGGCTGTTGTGTTTTTTTGTGGCTGGCCAAAATCTCTCAATGCTTTTTGTAAGTCTCTCACTGTAAACTCTTGCGAGAAAATATCACCAGTGCCAATTTGCACCTCGAGATCGTCTTTCAAACCTGAAGGGAGATTTTCAAAGATGGCATTCACGATATCGCCCTCGGTGATTTTGAGATTCCTCACCTTAGTCAAGTACTTGGAAATTCTCGAGTAGAACATCCGAAAATCGTTTATGTTGCTGTAAGTCGGAACTGGAATTCTTTTGAACTTGGCCATGTCTTTGTAATAGATGTCAGTGGGTACCCATTCCTTCTCTTCTCTTTCATCGGAAATTGTTTCGGGTGTATGGCCTTTCATGATTTCCGTGCTGATGGACTCAGAAGTCTCGTTCTCGAGCTGTGAAGTGGCAATGGTTTTGGGTGAGGATTCAGTGGACATTTTAGATTTTTATGATCTAGTGAAACGAGACAAACACTCTCCTTTTATACTCATTTCAATTTAATTATACTTGGATCTATTTTGGATTGTCTGATTCTCAGGTGGTGAGCACGATTGCGATAATTATAAAAATGGCGAAAATACATAAAGCCTGAAAGTATTTTTGGGGAGGCAGAACGATTCATTTAAAGCTCTCACTTTGACTGAAGCTCTGATTAAGATCTGCACAGTTCGTACTTATTTTCAATCTGATTTAGTTCTTTCTACTTTTAGTGGAAATGAGTACCTCCGTGACCACCGTAGCCACAGAGTTCATTCGGGTGTGCGCTTCAAGACTCTAAATTTAATTGTATACAACTTTTTGATTGATTCAGGTACCTATTGGAAACATGAAGGGTCGAAAGCAGGAATGGGGCCGTTCTGAGCTTGCCTGAAGCGATCCATCTCCAACGCCAAATCTCGTGCCTCTGGGTAACTCTTACACAATCGAAGGGACACATTTTGGCAACGGAGATACGTCTTGAATTCTTCACACAATCCACGTTCGAAGCATTCCACTACAGTTGGCTGGTGGAATCCTGGTCGAGTTCGGGGAACCATGAGGTCATACTCTTGCACGTACTCTATAAGTGTGCCGGTTTGCTTGAAATTTCTTAAACCTTCAAGTATGGGACAGAACGCTTTTAGTCGGAACTGGGCATAATCGCGCAAAGAACGTTTCAAATCAAGCATTGTGAATGGAATTCTGATTGCGGCAAAATTTTCAATTTCCCGGTCTATGACATTTTTCATAGGTGGCTTGAGCTGTGATGCAATGCAGTTCGTGATGTCGGCGTCGGGAATCTTGAGAGGACGTACTTTGCTTTCGTACTCGTTGAGTTTGAACTCAATTGATTCTGGTTTTTCATGGTCGTTGATAGACGGCACCGGGATTTGGTGAAACTTGAACATGTCCATGTAGTAATCTGAGATTGATGGATTCCTGGAACTCTCTGAAATTTTAGAGGTTTCCGGGTCTGTTGCACCTCTGTCCCTGGCCAACTTTGCAAACTCCTGTTCCATCCGCTCTGTGACAAATTTCAACTCCTCTAGCATGAATCCAATTGCCTTGGCCCGGGAGTTAGCCTCTAGGGCCAATTGGTAGAAATCTGCACTTTGGTACTTGTCCAAAAGCTCAGGAACTTCCGTCTCTGGCTCTTCCTTTTCAACATTGGTCATTTGTCTCAGCGGTGTAGAAGGAAAGAATTCCGCTTTTCAACTTCCTTGGAAGACTGTATGATGAAGACTATGCATGTTATGGTTACATCAGGTTCGTGCATTACAGGCCAGTCTGAGGGAGTCAACAATTTTTCAAAAGGGTCCGATAAAAAAGCATAAGACGAAAAAGAACGATTCGGTTTTTTTGAAAGCCACTTTTAATGGTTAAGGGCGAAAGGTTTCACCGTCAATGCGGATTTTGACGGCGAGCTTTTGCGAGTACATGAAAGTTTGGCCGACGATGCGGGGAAACAAATCCCGCTAGTGGCCTGATCTGTTCACTCAAATTACCTCAACCAATATGATGGAAACGCTTCACACTGCAAGAATCTGAAGTTCCCAATAACAACATTTGGCTTGTGTGGACCGACGACGAGATTCAACACTTGAGCAGTTCCGAAAAATTGATGGATGTCAGTGTTCCCAGAAGACAATAATGACGAGATTGAAATTGGGTACGGGCTGAGTGATACTCCTTTGGTCGATTCAACAGTTTTGTGACACTTCCGGATCTCATAATTGATCCAGACGGTTTGTGCAGTGCGACGGTTGCAATTTAGGCTACACTACAGGATCTCACCTCTGCGGAAACTCTTGAGATGGGGTCGAGGAGTCTTGTGACGCAGAGAATTGATTTTGAGCTTCAATTATCGCAAAACTAAGCGGGAATTTTTGATCGAGAAGAACAATGTTATGTGGTGCCATGGAAAGATCTAGTCCTTTCCCAGCAAACGCCTACAATATACAGTGCTTAAATCGAATCAATTGTTCACGACATGGTCCAAACTAAACAGACTCCAAATAGTCCTGAGCCAAAAATACTAAAGCAGAGCCTAAGCAGCGTAGCGTTCTTCCCAAAAAGACCAACAAGCTATGATCAACCGTGAAGTCCAGCCTCCATGGCCTATACGGATCACATTGCAACTGTAACTGTCTCCCAGATTTAGTGATTTGATTCAAGAGTATCTCTTTTCTCTTCTTGCCTCTTTTCTCTTGAGGTTCCTGATGAAGGTCTGCTGCAAGTGTTGCTGAAGAGCCCATTCTCTGAGGTCTTCATAGGTATCAAGACCAGTGAACTGTGCACTTTTTCTTTTGGTCCATTTGTTGAGACCATAAAAGAACAAATCCCTGGCTTCGTCGTGATCCAATTGCGGGTAAATCTGATCAAATCTTTCCACATAGGCTTTGAGAGAGCCCGTATGTTTGATACTATCGATATCGATTTCCTCTTCCCCCAGTTCACTGCTGCCACTCTGACTTTCACGCCGTCTGTTGTTATTTTGGAGCCTTTTGCCCGACTCGTCAGCATAACTTATTCTAGTCACATACATTTTCGATGCGGATCAGAATTGGGGACATTGTCGTATTTATATATGACCAGGAAATGTGGGTATGTGCGGAGTACATGTAGCCCAGCTTGGCGGAAGGTACGACTCTGAAACAGGAGCTCAAAAAAGAAACTCTTGAGCTCACACCAAAGCCTCTTCAAGAATGATCCAAAGCGATGATTTTTTAGCTACGCTGGCGAACTGAGATTTGCCAGTTGGCTACGAATTTGTAAAGGTTGGTTCTGATCTGCCACCACGTGATCTTCAGTAGCCCTATCTGAGATGAAATCCCGTAGTGGAGCCCCTAGTGGAGTTGTTACATAGAAATCGACTTCTTCACTTTTTGATTCACTTTTTGAATTCTTTCGGTTTAGGTACTGTCAGAGAGTCAAGCCGAAATGACTTATCAGACTCAGATCTCAGCCGCATAGAGGGCTGAGGTTGGATCTTCGTACTCAACTAGCACTAGTCTTTGCAAAATGTGATATTTCCAGGTTGTTATCATCCGCCATCAGTCAGCTTATAATTTGCTTCTATCATCAGGAAACAATTCAATTTACCACCATAATGAGATACCTCCTTTGATAATGGCAGTGGTCATAATTTCATATACTGTTGCTTCGCGGAATAAGATCGTGATTGAATAATATCCAAATATCAACTTTATATCATGTAAGGGACTGGTGTAGTAATCATCTGCTTACTTGTAACAATTGAAGGTCGGGATAGATCACTTGTAAGCTTAAATTTACCACCCCAGGAAATATTTGATTTTAAGCTCAAGACAATTACTGAATGGATGGACAACTTAATCGAGATACGACTTCTCACATTCTAAAATAGCCTACATCGAATTTAAAAAAAAAAGCCATTTTGTGGCAGTGACTCGAATTGGCGTAGCCACGAACCACGTTGGCATTAGCTATACTGGATCGGAAATCTCTTTCTATCTCTGACTCTAGTCATAGACCACTATTTTCTTAATAGTGTGGGCGAAACAGTTCCGTCTTTTTCGTTATTGCAAAGTCATACTGATGCTTTCGACTTTTAAAACCAAACAGTTGATCTTTGAAATGACAATCAGGTAGATCTCGTGCTACCATGTCTTTTGGTTGCGTGATACCAGAGATTGATCCAAGCCTACGCCCGCATATCACTTTTTTCAGAAGTGAATGGTAGACGACCTTGAAGTCAATGCTCGATGGCTCACACTTGAGAATCCACGCCTTGCAACTAAATTGGCCGTCGCAAAGCCCGGAATCCTCAGATTTAGTCATCTCTAAATCCATACATCTTCAGACTCTTGACACATCTCTTGAAAGTCTGGATATCGTGCCGTTCGAGGGCCCGTTCTTTGAGCTCCTCGTAGCTTTGACCACTGTTTCCCCCTAAGGCTCTCTTGGATCTGTCGTTGAGACCAGAATAGAACGCGTCCCTGACATTGTCACGAGGATCCATTTGTGGACGTGCCTGCTCGAATCTGTCGACGTAGACTTTGAGAGAGCTTTTCTGCTTGATAACCTCTGGGGAATTACCTGTGCCGTATTGGCTTTCGTTTTTATTCGAAGCCATTATGGATGGTGATTTGCATTTGAAGGTGGGCGCCGGGTGGTACTTATACCCGTGTGGGTCCGGTATGGAAATGTATGGAGTTCATATTGCAAGCACCTTTCTTATCTGGAAAAACAAAGCACAGCCAATCACTCATGAGTTCAGGCTTTTGGAATAATTTCGAGATCAAAAGATTTTGGTAATGTTGGTTGTCCGGGTACTGTTCGATATGGGTCCATCTCATCCTGGTAACCACGTGACCTTATTAACAGTAACTCAACTCGGTGAGTTCCGAACCAGCTAATGCATATTCCTCCTAGTATTACAAGAAACAACTCTCACTACAAAAGCTTATTAGAAAGACAAACTTTTCTTTGAAAAGTGCACTCATTTTTGCATCATATACTCGCTCTCAGGCCTCCATGATCCAAAACCCAGCAGAACGATGTCAATGCAAACGCTCAATAGTAAACCCACATACAACATGCATTTTCTTTCTTTGACTCTCCAAAGTTTTTGGCAAGATCGACCCGTGCCCTGAACGTGGCATTTGTGCGTGCGGCGCTGACTGCCAAGGGTCTGAGAACGGCAGTCTCGCTGAAAATCGGAGACAGGGCAACCAACCCGCCAAGAGTCGTGGCATTTCAATCTTTTACCATCGTACTTGAAAACCAGTCTGGGCACGAAGCTCAAAAGATTCTTCTATTATGACGAAAGTAGAGGTCTGGACGATTTTTGCAGCAAGCTCCGTCTAGGCCAATTTCAACGAGTTACTTCTAAAATTGAATTTAGGACTTTGAACCCTATTTAGCCAGGGCTATTTTTAAGAAGGGCTCTGGTTGAGACAGCCTCCCAAAGTCTCCTATCCTAGCCGTAATGTAGTAGACTGGTCACTCTGGGCCCTCTCAAAACGTGTTAGGATGCGTTAGGGATTCAGGTTCTAATGTAGTATTAGAGTTGGGGGAGGTATCCCCCAACCCTGGTATAGGAATATGTACGCTATATATATACATATGTCAAGATATGTATCAAGGGCAC